>JANBQV010000150.1:0-20363 GCA_027577495.1 Coemansia sp. RSA 720 | reverse complement strand
TCACGGTAAAGCGTTTGTTTAATAAAAGCCCTTTCTCTTTTCAAATTCTGAAATATACAGCTTTGCTTTTCTTTTTTTCTATTAACACAATATGTTATTTTATAAATATCAATAATTAGGCGCATTCTTCGACTGCCTGGCTAACCAATTCAATGGCCCAGTTAACTACATAACAATATCTAGCAACAGAAACCCACTGAGAAGAGCTACTACGCTTGGGCACAGTAACTTTACACCCAGTAGTGTCATGTATATCTGCAATAGTTGCACCTTGCTTGCCAACAATATGACGGTGCAGGCGTGGTTCAATGCGCACCCGGGCCTCGTCATCTAACTTGGCATACTTTGCATGTATCAGGTTAATTTTTGACGTACGCGAGAATTGGATACGTCATAAATTGTTGTATGATCATGTGAATTAAGCCACATGTCACATGTATCATACATCTATTATATTGAATATTGGATTAGGTTCTCTGAGTGTCAGCCGTGTTCTGGCAACACATATAAGGACATGTTGTCCAGTAGTATTTTTGTAGGAACTCAACTTATTTTGAAGTAACAAATATTTTATTATATAACATAAATAGGTCTTAATCATGACTTTAAAGTTGCTACTAGTCTACATGGCCAATTCTTGCAGGCAATCTATAAGCAAATATGATCTTGTATATGTTGTTACTAGACATTGCTTCTATATATACCTAAGAGTACAACTACTATATTATAATTACGTGAATATCTAGTAAAGGCGTGCATACCTATCTAATTATGTTGACAATAATTACAACATAGCACATAGTGTAACAGAAAAGTCAAAGTCTTACTGGATTATCTTGCACCTAAATAATAACAGATCCATTTATAACCCAAACACCAAAAGAGAGCGTATTTAAAATAAAGCAAAACTAATCTAAATATACTTGTTCAGCCCTGTCGTAAAATAACACTTTGTAAATGTAGTGGTTAGCAAATACATCTACTAATATTATATACTACTACTGCACTACAGGTGATTACTCTCTAGTGGCTGCTAAAACATTTTTTTTTTTTTGAATTTGCGTGGTTGGTTAATTGCTGCGCACAAAATATACATGGCAAATGCCATCATTGTCCGCTTTATTTTTATAGGAATTTGTTAAGACATTTATTAATAAACAAAATGAACAAGAAACCTAGTAACTGCATGTGCTACTCGGAGCGAGCGCTGAGTTTAGTCTGAAAATTTTCAAGCTCCTCGATCTTTGCATCGCGATCACTGGTGACCGCGTGCAGCTTCTCCTCCAATTTTTTGTACTCGCACTTCAGTTGCTCAAACGCACGAGTGTACTCGTCAACAAACCCGTGCTCGCGCTCATATAAAGACTGAAGAGCCATATATCCCTCCAGTAATGCAGCGGCTTCGCATTTTTGCTCGGTGAGCAAGCGCTGAAGCTCAGCTGCTACAGCTGCTGGCACAGTTGCCGGTGCAATGCCGACACAGAGACAGACAACGTCTAATATGGCCGCCAAAATTATACAGGCGGCGGCTAGTGCGTGTACAAGCAACGCAAAGATTAATAATAGGATGTAAGTAACCATTGTGTTCAAGTAATATGTATAATAAATATAAAATAAAAATCAAGAAGGCAAAGCTTGGCATGGTTGTCACAGAGTCAAAAATGAGTGCAAATGGTTTGTAGTAAAATATTAGATTTGATAGAACATGACCTATAGTGATACTCTGACATCACGCGATGCACAACCACTGCACGCAATAGACAGATGACGTTGCAGCAGGATATATAACAACTTCTGGTGGTGAAATATGACAAAGACTTAGGTGCCAATCACCAAAATAAAGGCTAAACAAGCGAGCAACAATAGGGGGCTTGCCAATTGTCCTGTAAAGCGACTGTGAAAGCACAGACAGTTGCGACTGTGGATGCTGGTGATATCGCCAACATTTTAGCTAACACGGCAAGCGCATAAGCTGTTCTGGTACTTTAGCACAGATACAGATTAACATGGTAATCCAGTGATTGGCAATGTGCTGTTGGCTAAGGAACTGGCAGCACTAGGATGGCGGGACAGCTCAAGCGGTGTTGATGGTTAAACATACACACCAAATTGACTATTCGTCACGTGGCCATTGAGGGCGCTAATACGCTGCAGTATGTGCAACTTTGGATTAAGCACGGAGCCGGCTGTTGGGTAACGTCAAACACAAGGTGCTTGAACGCGTGTGTAAAACGCGAACAGCACGCCAACGTGCTTTGATTATTTGGAACCAGGATCATTACACGTGACACTTACTCTGGCACAGATACATGAATGTTGGACAGATACTCTGGGGAAGATATACTGACATGGTGTAACTAAGCACCCAAAACATTCTGTTATTGGCAACGCTGACCCTGACTATGATACAACTGGTGGAGCTGTGATAAAAGCAGCCCGATACAAAACAGTAGATATGACTGAAAGCGCAGAACCACGATCAACTATTATATGCTAACTCATAACAGTCAGAACAAATACTAGCCGGATTCACGACACTGCTCTTACCGGAGACCACTCAGCTCTATGATTATGCGTTTGTTGAATTAAATCATATTTGACTGTACTGGCTGTGTTGACGCTGTGGTGTGCAAACGAGCGTTGACCCTATCCATGTGCGAGCCAGACTTGATTGCTTCTTCTGTGTTTTTCTCGATAATTTTTGTATTTGTATTAAAATAATACCTCAACAGTGGATAAAACGTTAGAACAACACTGTGTAGCTGTTGCACCCCCAAAACGGCAGTTGTGGGCACATACTTGCTAACATACAAGTATAGCTTGACGTATTTGATGCAGGCTAAGCATATGAATGACACTGTAAATGCAACGAGTATATTTTTTGGGTTTGCGTGGTTGGCTAATTACCGAGCACAAAATATACATGACAAATGCCATTATTTTTTACTTATGAAAAGGGCTTTGTTGAGGCACTTATTAATAAACACCATAAACAAGAAACCTAGAAATTACATGGGCTACTCGGAGCGAGCATTGAGTTTAGCTCTGAGGTATTTACCCTCCTCAATCTTTGCATTGCGGTCGTTGGTGGCTGCCAGCAGCTTCTCCTTGACCTCCTCAATCTGGCGCTCCTTGGACGCAATCTCGCTTATGTAATTTTCCATACACTCTCTATTTTGTTCGCGGAGACGCTGAAGAGCCGTGCGTTTCTCCAGCAGGTCTGCCTGCTTTATCTTTTGCTGCGCGATCAGGTTTTCCAGCTCCGTACATTTGGCCTTCTCTGCGTCCAGTCGCTGCTGGAGCTCGGCAACCACGGCTGCGGGCACGTTTGCTGGAGCTCTGCTGGCATAGAGCCAGGCAATGCTAGTAACGACCGCCAGGATATGATGGGCAGCGGCTAGGTCGTATGCATACAATAACAGTGCAAACAACAATGCAAATATGTAAGCAAACATTTGAAGTTCCAGTAGAATATATAAAAGAGGTAAAGAAAAGAACAAGAGAGTGGCGCGTGGCGCAGCCTTTTAAAAATAAATTCGACACCTAATCCTGGAAGTTCGCAAATTTTAATGTTGATAAAAATAATCAACTGACTTTTAGTCATGCTGCGGAATGATCTACTTTGCGGATTTAAGCAATACCTACGCAAAAGCGGTATTATGGTTATAAAATGTAAACCCACTTATTTGACAAGTCCAGTTTAGCAAATATTTATGTGTTAATGAAAGTATAGCCAAGTCAAACTAGAATATATAATATGTATCTTTGATTAGCGTTAAATCAGTGTATGGGGATCAAATTATTATTGTTAAATAAAGAAAGCCACCTGCAACCGCCCAACCTCTTCCCACGCTTTTCATATTTATTGATTATTCGTTCAGTCTAATTTGAAAAGGATTCTTGAAATGACAACGCTGCCTGAAATTCGCACGCATTCGAGCTACAGCCAGCTGGCTGTCGGCAGCCACGACGCAGTGGTAGCCGTGTACACGGGAGCCGACATACTGACGCAGCAGCAGACGCCGTACACCGACTGGGCAGCAGCGGCAGCGCCGTTCCGCCAGATTGACAAGGAGTTTGGCAAGTCAGTTGCGCTGGTGCCGGCGCCGTCTGTGGGCGGTGGGCGTCTGGTTCTTTCGCCGATAGACTCTGTGGACGACGACACGGATGACGTGAGAAAGGTTTTCGGTAAGGATCGGTGTTTTCGGAATGGCTATCAGATAACACGATTTTGTAGTTGCTAATCAAGTGTGTGGTTTGATAGATGCGGTGAAGAGCGGTGTTGCGCGGGCGATTGAAGCTGGGGCTCGGCGCCCTGCAGTTTACCTTGCACCGCTTCCAGCATCGGTCAATACTGTTCCTGATGCCGATTACTCGCGCTGGATTGAGGTGGCGCTGCTTGCGGCGCTGGATGCATCGTATGTGACGCTGGTGGTTCGCGAGCATCGCACGGCTACGTTGGGTGCTGACGCAGTGGTGGAGAACCTGCACTCGATCGACCTGGTGGTTGAGAGCCTCTCGGACGAGGAGCTGCGTATCGCAGTCAAGCGTGCAACAGCCATTGAGGGCGGGCGGCGGCTGGCGCTGGATATGGGCTATGGCGACCCTGAGCGCATGACGCCATACAAGTGCGCCGAAACCATCCAGGCGGCAGCAGCGTCGGTTCCGGGGCTGGAATTTGAGGTGATCAAGGATCTTGATATGATTAAGCAGGATTATCCGCTGCTGTATCATTCTGCGCGTGCGTCGTTTGCAGGTAAGATATGGTGGGCCAATCGGAGAAATGACTTTCTGCTTTTGCGAACTGGACCTTTTTTGCCTTTCTTTTGTGTGGCGGAGGATATGCTTGAAGCCAGTTTCCGATTGCCAGATGTCAAAGCGCTTGTTTTGGGCGGTGGGATCGGCCGCGCATAAAATAACATTAATGCGCCATATTTCTAACATGCTGTATGTTTGATGTAGAGAAGAGGACGTGGCCATGCGTGGTCAAGCTGGAGTACAGGTCGCCTGTGCCGGCTCAGGTCAAAGAGCAGTAGGTGTCACAACGAAACTGGTCATGCATGTATGAGAATAGAGACTAAAAGCATTTCTGTAGCCTGTATCTGGTGGGCAAGGGCGTGACGTACGACACGGGCGGGATTTCGCTCAAGATTGGTGGCTCGATGCGCGGAATGTCGCGCGACAAGCTCGGTGCTTGCGGCGTGGCCGGGTTTGCGGTGGCGACAGGGTTGATGCAGGAGACGGCAGTCGATCTGAGCTGTGTGCTGGCATTCGAGCGCAACTCGATTGGACCCAATTCGCTGCTTCCTGACGAAATTGTGTACTCCCGTGCGGGTGTCCGCGTGCTCATCAACGACACAGATGCCGAGGGGCGCCTGGTGATGACAGATCCGGTCGCAGAGTGCCGTGAGCGCATCCTGGCTGCACGTGCTGCCGGCAGCAAGGTTCCAGCGGCAATCTACACGGTGGCAACATTGACAGGTCACGTAATTCGTGCGTACGGGTGGTACGGAGCGACTGTGGCCAATGGGCCAGCACGCCGCGGCAGGTATGATCAGCGTCTGGCTGTGTCAGGGCTGGCGTACGGCGACCCATTTGAGAACAGCATTATGCGGCGCGAGGACCATGCATTTGTGCGCAGCCGGACTGACCGTGAAGATGTGTACCAAAGCAACAGCCAGCCCAGCACACTGACCGACCGTGGACACCAGTATCCAGCTGCGTTTATCATCAAGGCCTCGGGGCTGGATAAGCACAGCGTGGGTGCTGGTGCCAGCACTGCAATTCCGTTTGTGCATGTTGACATTGCTGGCAGCGCAGAAGATGGAAGCGAGCCTGGACTGGGACTGTGCGGCATTACTGGCAGCCCGGTGGCGACGTTTGCTGGCGCCTTTTGGTCATAGGTCTTTATTTCTTGCTTTGCTTTTCAACAATTGCATGCATATTAAATATGCTGTTTGTAATTAGACGGAATTGTGAGGTTTGTTGTATGATGGGGGTGATTGTGCCTGAGCCAAGGCCTCGCTGGACCGGCCTGGACAATGCTGTCCAGGACAGTCTGGCGACAAACAACGCATGCCCGAGCAGGAAAGGAGGGAGAGTGGGAAAGCGGCTCGGCAAAAACTCTTCCTGGCCAGATTAAATGACAGTATTTCTTGCAATGGGCTGAATGGGAAAAAAGCTTCCCATCCACAGTCCATTCCGCTTTCGGTCGACAATCGCAGTGTGGAATTGTTGTTTTGTGCAATGTGGAGATGGAGAATAAAGAACAAGGACGCCTTCAGTTTGGACTGAGCGCAAAACTAATATTTTTGTTATTAATGTCCAAGCCAGATGCAATGGCTGTATAAGGAAAGCAACTTTTCGTATGTTGGCTGGAACAGGAAGAAGAAGAAAGGTCGAGTGACACCGTTGGGTTGTGGATTGTTAACACCTCTAGCAATTATTATCTCCGCACATGTATGGCGTCGACATCTTGCGTTTGTGGTGCATCTTGCAAACAGCATCCAGCGAAAATACACAAAAGAGGCGTGTTGAGGTCATGGCCGCTAAATTTGGGCGCACAGACGGCTTGCATCTCGTGAGTTTATTTTAGTTTGGCTCACACAAGCTTTTGCCCTGGCAATTGTCCTGCGAGCATCCCAGTGACCAACTGCCCGGAGAAGAAAGCCCGATGCGAGGAGAGACAGCACATGGGATGTTTGCGGGGTAGCCGAACAAGCACTCCCCGAATGCTGCACAGGCCGTGGACATATCGCTCCTGCATCCGAGCTGTGCTGCCCGTTTTATCTGAAGCGCATATTGCGTATTCCGGCTTCTACCGATATGGGCTAATTTGCCAGCGCCCTCCCAGATGACAATCGATACTTGTCTGCTTGCAATATGTTGCCAATGCCTTCTCGGTGCATGCTGAGCAGTGCTGCGGATCACTTTTATGAATTGCACTAAATGTAAGATATTCTTTAACCGATTTCCTAATTAGATGGTGGGGTAGGCTGACGCACCGGGGAATAGGGATGCCCTCGGAGCAATGTATTTTGTATAGCACGCGGCACAGATCCCCTGATTGACTTGGCAGGGAACAACCCCTCGGAAATCGAGTAGCTGTTCGGCAGGCAATCAGTAGAATATGCAGAGGTCATTTGGTCAGAATGAGCACCAAGCTGAGCACGAATCTGACAGCGATCAAGGCGTTGCACAAAACAATTGGTGTTTTGCTGCTCATTTCAAAACGCATTTGGCAGACAAAGGAAGCGTGGGGGAAAGTGAGATGAATGCGATGCTGTTGCTATATCCTGCACGCGGAGACGAGGGCGAGCGCATTGGTCTCAGCTGCAGAGCTGCAACTGCAATCTCTCTAGCACAACTCTACAATGAATGGCACTTGTCTGCACGCCTGCGAGTACACGCCCATGCTTAAAAGGAGCAGCGGCCGCCCCTTTCCTTCTCTGCCTGGTCCACGCGTCTGTTTTTTCTTCGCGTTACTCTTTCGTTTAACTCTGTTCTTTTTTGTTTGGGAGCCGCATCGGTGAACTGACGGTTATAGTGGTAGTACCGTTCTATATTCTCCATATATATAGTTTAATATTTGCATCTCTGCACATATCCAGTTGAATCTGCCGCGCAGAACATATCAGGTAAGCATTGGCGCTTGAAAGCCGCCGCAATATATGCGCTCAATCTGGCCAGCAAAAAGAGCGGATGTTTTCCGGGAGTGACTCTGCTGTATGAAGCGCCTGCACAGGCACATTCTGCTTCTCTCCCGCGCAGCGCTCAGCCATATGTGCTGCATATGCAACAGAGGCCCTTGCACGGACACAACATTTTCGGAATGCGCGCTCCAGCCATGTGAGCCTTGGCAACGCGCCTTGTCTGCTTTTAGTCAGCACACCTTGTTCGCATTAGGCAGCGCAACGCGCTCAGAATCAAGGCGAGCAATGCTGGGCGGGGCAAGCATGGGCGAAGGCGTGGATCAGGCGTAGCCGATCATCGAGCAAAATCCAGATTCAGTGCAGCGGGGTGGCAATTGGGAGAGGGAACCAGCACCCCCATGCGCCCCCTCCCATGCGTGCCTTTTTGTGCTGTTCATTTTCTGTGTTCATCCGCCGCGCTGGGATGCACGCCGCCTCGCTGCATTTTTCAAAGACAGGCGGGTTGCAGCGGTGATATCTACATACGCCTCCCCAGCTATTTATATGGCGGCCAGCCCGGGCGCTCCCACATCTTCGCAGCCGCTGTGCTCGTCGCTGATGTCGTCGGAGGTGGCACTTGTTTATTTTGTCGTTTGTACATGCAGCGCATCCCGTCGCACATATCCAGCTCTTTCTTCTTCATCTGTCTCCAGCTAATATTTTGTCTCCGCTTTGGATCCAGCACACCCAGCTTTTTGTAGCTATCTCACTGTCTGCGGCGCCGCCACACAGCTGCGTCTAAGTTCTATCGTGGTCAGCAAACTGCTTGAGTGTGCATTCTATCGCGACCAGCATACCGCTTGAGCTTAAATCTTGTTGCGACCAGCATACCGCTTGAGCTTAAATCCTGCTGCAACCAGCATATCGTTTGAGCTTAAATCCTGTCGTGGGCAACAATATCCCCACACAGTCGCCGATCGCAGAGCCAATTTGCATCAAATACAGGCACACGCAGCATTGCACACACACCGGGCTTTGTAGCACGAGCCGTACAGAGCCAGCGCCCAGCGCCAATGAGCAGGCACAGCCCGACCGAACACGCATACCAGTCTGTTCTTCTCAGCTCATCACAGCCTTCTCCGCCAGCTCTCACTTCAATGTCAATGCCTGCGGCCCCGCTTTCTGTGTCTGCCGCTCACCCGCTCAAGTATCTGCCCAAGCCTGAGCCGCACTCAGACAGCGAGTTCTACGCCGTGCACCAGCGCGCGATCCACGGCATGCAGCCTCGGCCGCCTTCGCACTCGCCAGCTCACGCTCCCATGCGGCCGTCCAATCCGCCGTCGCCACGTGCAGCGTCGACGTCGACGTCAACGACGCCGCTGGACCCAGCAGCCCATCTGCGGCATGCTCCTCACAGCTACGAGCCAACTGGATACGACTCGCGCACACATGCTTACGAGCCGACGCACAGCTACGATGGACCGCATAGCTACGGACCGCCAGCACGGCTGCCATTCCATGGGCCATCGCAATACCAACGGCCAACGCAGTTTGGGCCGGCCCCAATCGACTCGGGCGACATGGCATTCTCGCACGTGCGGCATGCGCACACAGCTCAGCCACAGCTCATGCACTCACCCACAGTGCAGGCGCACCGCCAGCCGCACGCTCCCGCGCTGCACTACCGGCAGCCAGGCAGCCACGCGCCCGCCAATTATAGACACCCAGGCCTGGCGCCGCACGCACACAAGCCTGATCGGGGAGCCAAGCTGGTGCCTGCGCATCGGCCATACGATCTACAGGCGCCAGCGCCGGCCTCTCGCACGTTCTGGAACCACTACGAGACCGGGCTGCTGGTGCAGCTGTGGCTCGAGTTTGAGCCGCAATTCCAGGCCAACAAGCGCAACGCCGGCGTGTGGGCACAGCTGGCACAGCGCCTGACTGAACGTTCCGGCCGCCACCGCACTGTGCGCGAGTGCCGCATCAAGTGGAAGAACATGTGGGCTAAGCATCGGGTAAGCATAACTACAGCATGTCTGCGTGATTATCCTGCTGATTAGAGCTGTGTTGGCGAGCTTATTGCTGTCCCCAGACTGATCACATCTGCGCCTGCCAGACTATTACCATGCCTGCTTACGTATGCTCGCTTGTGGAACAATGGGTGTCGGCAGTCCAAGTCCAGCCTTGGCCACCGCCACCATAGCCACACTTGGGGCTACGCTGCATGTCCGCTTTTGTCCCATCGCCCCAGTCAGACAGTTTGTTTGCCAATCCGTTTGACTATCTGTTTGTTTAATTATCTGCCTTCCTACGCTCACTAATAACCGCTTCTGCTGTAGGATCTTATCAATGCTTCGCATATGAGCGCCGACGCCAAGCTGCGCGAGTTCCCGCACTTTGTCGAGTTTTCTGCCATCCGCCAGCGCACCACACTGCACCAGCAGCCGCACGCCAACGAGTAAGTATGCCGATGGTCTCAGGACCGCAGCACGAGTGCTTCCGAGTATGCAGCCGCGCAGCTGCAGAAACACAAACAGCCACAGCAATGCCGTGTTGTGGCCTGCGCCCGCACCAGACAACCTTTTTGCCGTGCATGTTTACGTGATATGTCTGGAAATCGGAACTAATCCTGATTGCATCTGTGATGATCTGTAGAGGCTCTGACGGTAAACACACTCCCATGGGCGATGATCGGCGCGCATCTTCGGCCGCCGGCGAAAGCCCAGCTGCCATTGCCGCCCAGCCAGCTATTTCCTCTCCGCCGTTTTCTGCAACTGCAGCCTCCCTCTCTGCATACCCTTCAGCCCTCACCCACCCGTCTGAGCACAGTGGCGGTCTGGCGCTTCGCCAGCTACTGACAACTTCTGCTGACGCCAGGTCCACGCCTGAACACGATAGCACTCATCTTGCACATGGCACGCCCTCATCTCTTGCTCGAGCCACACCGCCGGCGTATGCCCACGGCTCGCCTGGCTCGGGCTTGACTGTACATGATCTGCCACGAATGCTGCATCGGCTCGACTGCTCGCTCGATTGCGACTCGGATGCCCATAGCGCCGAGTCCGCAGTGGACAGCGTAGTAGAGCGCATGCGCGCCCTGGCCAGCAATGCGCCGCTGGCCGATATTTCAAGCGCTGCGCAGCAGATTATTGGCTATGTTGAGCGCGAGAGCCGGCGGCGCCAGCAGCAGAGCGATCGCCACCACACCGTAGTAGCTGCCCTGGCCGACATTCTAACACGCTCTGGCGCGTCCACTACAGCAGCGCCATCGGTTGCAACCAGCCGCCGATCATCCGGCGCGCCCCGTGAGTGGTCTCCTTTGCGTATGAACGCGTCGGCACCCGACCGTTTGGCCCTCATTCTACACCCACGCGAGGCTGACGCCGCTGCCAGTACACTCTCGGAGCCTGCTGGCGATTTGCCTCAATAATTGTCTAGCAAATCCTAGCTACCTGCATTTACATTAGCCCGGCCACATACATGCCACTGATGTCCTATTACCACAGCGTCTCAATAACCGGTTCTGCACGCGTGCATACCTTCTAGACACAAAAATGTCTAGAGTGCGGGTTCATGCTGGGGTTTGAGTCTTACATATTCTATTTGGGTTGGTAGTTATCAGAGACATTTCACCAGAATGGGTACTTTTATTAAGCAATTAAATCTGTTTCCTCAGCCAAACATTGACCATTAGATACATTGGATGTATTCTGTGGTTCTTTAGCTGATTAATAATGTTATATTGGTGGGTTTACTGTGAACAGATGACGCTGTAGTGATTGGCAACAGATGTATTGCATTTACAGATAGATAGTTTAAACATATTAGTAAGATATGTAATATTTTTAGGAGATAGTAGTGTTTTATTTTATTATAAAAGGGCTACCAGCCACTGAGTTTAGAATAAAAATCTTTACCTCTAAAGTATCCCTAAAGCTGTATAGTGTCCCTATATATTCTCAACAAATACAATACTGAGCTTTACCAGCTAAAATGTATTGTATTTGTTGAGAATATGTGTAGGGACTACTACATGTAACTTTAGGGATATTTATATTCCTTTTCTTCTTTTCATTCCTTTAAATGACAGCAACAACTCATCTGACCTGATTAACAACATTAACAAGCCAATTAACGACATTTACAACCCGACTACAACTGGCTGTATAGCCCCCAACACCCTCAGAGGGTTCCTCATTTCCAGTGCCAGCAGCAGCAGCCAATCGATGCTGCTGCAGCCCCTAACCCGACGTAAGAAACCTTCCAAACAGTTAAAGCTGTGTGGGCTGACTTTTTATAAGAAGCCCACAAACCAGAACACATGCTCCCCCTTTAAATAGGGGCCATAGTGTATTAAACCAATTCTGCTAGAGTTCATACTTTAACACTGCATGCTTTTTGCTTGTTTAATCACTTGATTCCATTACAATTATTTTTACAACACAACTAACATAACAATAGCTATTGCATTTAGATTTAAAAGCTATGTAGAATTATGAAAAGTATGTTGTTATATATTATTTGGAGATTAACCATATTTATTAGACTAATATTTTATATTATCAACAAGTGGATTTAACATAAACTAATTAAAGATATTTCTTGTTTGCCCAAAAATAATTATAGATACTTGACTAATACAATGTCTGCAACTGTCAACATTACGACCATAATTTCTGTCATTGTTGCCCTTGTCTTTGTGCTTTTCATGCATTCACAATTATGCATGTGCCAATAAAATCAACAAAGGCTGTTGAGTGCTCTGCATGATTGGCGTTATGACATATGAACCTTCACTTGTAATTGTCGGCTAGCATGTAGCAGCAGGTTTTTTGGATGCCCAAGGTGTTGTTTTTTCTTGGACCCACAGTGAGTCAAGCAGGTCAGCTCCCCGATCGAGACTCCTGCAACATCACCATGTTTGTAGAATGAATAGGAGGGGGTTTTAGAGCACTTGAACACAACGTAAACGAATGGATACACATACAAAGTTATAAATAGTGTATTTGGGTTGAACTTTGCAAAAGGTGATTTGGCTAGCTTGGAGTAGTAAGACGCATTGTGTTGCTGAGAATCAAAGAATCAGAGAGGAATATTAAGAAGGTGGCTGGACCAATCACAGACTGAAAACCAAAGCGCAGGGCTTCTGAGCAGACGGAATAGGATTTCATTTTTGAAGGAGTATAGGCGAATTTAACAACAGCATGAGCGAGAAAATGACGTTGGACGAAACCGAGAAGCAAAAGAAGCTTCTAGCGGCAAAGAAGAAGCTCAAGAGCTTTCAAGCCAAGCGAGCAGCGGCGACACAGGCAGGCGATGGTAGCGAGCAGGAAGGCTCAACAGGCAACGTCGAAGAAGGAACAGACAAAGCGCAAGAAAGCGGCATAGTAAGCGGAGCAGCACAAGCCAAGGAAGACGAGTCAGACGTGCTTTCAGGCGAGCTTGAACAGCTAAAGCAGCAGATAAACACGCAACGCGAGCAACTCGTGGCAGAAAATAAGAGCGTACGCGACGAACTTGCTGAGGCGCAGAAGAAGCTGGCAGAAGCTGAAGCTGATAATGCACGGGTGGCCCAGGAGGCAGCACAGCGCGCAGATAACGACCAAGCACGACTGACCGAGAGAAGCCAACAGATAGACGCACTCAAAGAGCAGATGCTACAGGCGGCCACGGCGGCCGAGTCAGCTCAGCAGAGTGCTAGCGACAGTCATGAGCAGCATCTGGCGAACCGTGAAGCTGAGCTGACAGAGCTGCACACAGCTGAGGCTGCTCAGCTCAAAGACAAGATTCAGTCGCTCGCCGACCAAATTGCAGCACTCGGCGCAGAAGCTGAGGCAGTCAGCAAAGAGCACAAGGCCGAAGCAGCTCGAATGGCAGAGGACGCACAGGCAGCAGCTGATGCAGCGGTGGAACGCACGCAGCAGCTGGAGGAGACCATTAGCGGACTGCAGTCCAAGCTTGTAACGACTGAGGAGAATGTCGCTGCTAGCGAATTGCAGAACGAGCAGCTTGCTCAGGAAAAGAGCGAGTTGGAGGTGAGCGTGCAGGCATTGAAGACGGAACTGGAAGCAACAGCTGCGTCACAGAAAGAACAGAAGAAGCAGCACCAGCAGGAGCGCACAGCACACGCCGACGCCATAGCGGGCCTGAAGAGTGATGCCGACGCAGCAGCAGCAGCACATCAGGCTGAGGCAGCAACGCTGAAAGATCAGAATCAGGCACTACAGAACTCGGGCCATGCGCTAGAAGTCCGCATACGCGATTTTGAAGCACAAGTGAGCGCAGCCGCAGCTGAGCGCGAGCAGCAGCAGCAGCGCATTGACACGCTAGAGGCAGATTTGGAGCACATTGGGCATGTGCGCAACAATATCCAGGCCAAGCACGATAGCCTGGTCGCTGCACAGAAGGAGAGCCATGCTGCGCTTGAGGCACTCAAGCAGGAGCGTGACGTCACGGCACAGCGCCTGGCTGCTGCCGAGCAGCATGCGAGTGAGCTCACCGCGAGTGCCAGTGCCGCAAGAGACGCACATGCGGCTGCTCAGTCTGCACTGGAAGCTGACGTGGTTGCGCTTCGCAATGACATCCAGAGCCTCGAGACACAGCTTGATGAGGCGCGCCAGTCGTTGGCTGACGAGCAGCGCAGGCATGCTGACGTGACTGCCGAGAAGCAGCTGGCCGAAGCCCAAGGTGTGCAACTAGCACGCGACCTTGAAGCTGAAGGTGCCAAACATGCTGCCGTAACTGCGGAGAAGAATCTCGCCGAAGCTCAGGTCGTGCAACTGACCAACGATCTGGAAGCTGAAAGAGCCAAGTATGCCGAGGCCACAGCTGAGATTCAGCGCCAGTTGGACGCGGAACACACGGCACGAAGCGCTGCTGAAGCTCAGCACGCTGAATCGCAGGCTCATGCTGCTGAGCTGGAAAGCAAGAACGCTCGCCTGGCTGAGGAGCTGCAGATCGAGGCCCAGGCTGCCAAGGAGACATTTGAAGAGCTGGCGCTGGAGCACAGCGACCTGGATCGTATCCATACACAGCTGGTAACTGCCCACGAGCGCCTGCGTGAGCGCCATGCGCGTGCCATTGCCAGTACGCAGGCGTGGCTGTCCGAGCTCCAGCAAACCGCCACACGCCAGCAGGAAGAGCTCGACGACCTGCGTGAGCTGCCCGCGTGACTCTGCAGCAGCACCTGCACAATTGGATCAGAGGACCCGGCTCCGACCTCCTGACTGGCTGTGGCTCCGATCTCCTGACCGTTTATGGCCCCGGCTCCCCTGACTGGCTGCGGCTCCACGCATGCGAGTCTGCGTGGAATCTGCGTGTGCATGCGGCCTTGCCAGGAGCCGAGCCGGGCTCGCGCGGAAAAGGGATCGCCGGCTGCAGACAGTGTCATTGGCCGCGTTCTCCCTCTTTCGTTGTTGGTTTGCAGGCCGTTAAAAGCGCGCTGGGGTGCTTGCGCCAGTTCTTTCTTTTCTGCTTACCTTTTCTGAGCTTTTTTGTTTACCGTTGCTATCCCAGCTACAATCTATCGCCTCTAATCCGCATCGCATTACTCGCCTTATTACATCATGAAGTTTGCTGCTGTTCTCGCCCTGGCCGCCACCGTCGCTGCCCAGAGCTCGTCGAAGCTGGACGCCTTCCAGCAGTGTCTGCAGGACAAGTGCGATGGCGATGTCACTAACGTCAGCTGCCAGGCTGCTTGCAATGGCTCGCCGAACCCTAACGCGTCTATGATTGCTGCCGCTACCGAGTGCATTGGAAACTGCAACGCCCAGAACCTAGACCAAGCCGCCGGCATTGCCTGCCTCAACAAGTGCTACGAAATCTACAACCCCTCGGGCGTTGTCGTGTCTGACCATCTGACTGCCGCGACCTTCTCGGACAACGCCTCGCCCAGCGCTTCGAGCTCTGGCTCCAGCGCTGCTGATTCCAGCGTTTCGGACAAGGACTCGGCCAAGGAGTCTGACAGTGCTTCGGATGCCAAGTCCAGCGATGAGTCCGATGCCTCAGATGACTCTGAGGACTCTGAGGACTCTGAGGACTCTGAATCTTCGGAGCAGGAGGATGACTCCGAGTCTAGCTCGGCTGCCGCTCTCAAGGCCTCGCTATCTGCCGCCGCTCTGGTTGCTGTTGCTGCCATGTTCTAAGCTGCACCTGACCGCGTCTGTTTTGCTATTTTTTTCTTCTCGCACCTCACGCGAATAAATGAATTTTCCGGCTAACACTATTTTTACCTCGCTCGGCCCTCGGATCCTGCCCCATCGAGCTAATTTGAGACAATGGCACCCCACGTCGTCATGCATATTTGGCACCCATCAGCTGGGTTTTGTTTGTTTGTCTGTGCCCATTTGTCTGTGTCATCTTATCAATAAGCTGCTGATGGCTTGCACTAGCTGCGCCGCAAAGTCCTCTTTGTAGCTTGAAACTAAACTGCTGGTCACAAAATTGGGCTGCTTCGGTCCCTGCAAACGCACGCACTCATGCATGTGCATAGTTTCTGACACAAACAAAATCTTGATCATCAGGTGATCTGATCCTGTTGGCACTCGTGATGCGCCAAGGCCTCAGAATAAGAAAAAGGCGCTTGTGTCCAAAAAGCCGCAAAGGCAGCTTTCAGGGCCCTATACTTGCCGACTTTGTACTGCTCAATGCAAAACTGCATCTGCCTTTTCTATCTATCTTTTCTGAATTGAACTCAACACTTGCCACTTTGCTACGATTCAGCACAAGATGCCCACGGCATCTCTACTCTCTTCCGAGGAAAAATCGGCTATCAAGGCAGCTCAGCCCAGCTCCAAGCATGTAAGTAGATATGCTGCTACTCTTAACTTTGGCCCCAAAACTACCCACTAACTTTAGCAATTTGTAGAAGATTCTTGCTGCAGCGATTGCTCGCGTATTTGCGGCTCGCCCTGGAGACAAATGGAAATATACCAAGCGCTTTGGCGGGCTTGTACTCGTCAAGGATGCACATAGTAAGGCTTCGTTTCTGCGCCTAGTAAACCTGGGTGGAGCTGCCGGGCCCCCACTGCTGTGGGAACAGGAGTTGTACGAGGGCTTTGACTTTACGGAGCAACGTCCGTATTTCTATACAGTTGTTGGCGACGACTACATTTTCGGGCTTGACTTTGCCGACGAAAAGGAGGCGGCGGCGTTTGCGTCCAAAGTTGGGCGGCGAATAGCAAAGATGCCTGGGAAGCGCAGCACAGCGAGTGTTGCTGGAGCAGCGCCGTCCGTGCCCGACCGCAGCGCACGCTTGTCTGAAGGCCCAACAGCTACACAGAAGATTCTGAATTTGGACAATGCAAAGTACAGAAAGCTGGTAAAGGCCCTGGCAGCCCACAACATCACCGAAAGCATGCTTGATGACCCCGACACTGCCCGGTTTATTGAAAAGTTTGTCAGTATGAATGGCAGCGTGGACAACATGATACGCTCTGGTAAGTCGCCCAGTCCAGTGCAAGCTGCGCCGCCCTCATCGCGGCCGCCGCTACCTCCGCCTCGCCGCTCAGCTCCGCCTCCGCCCCCGCGGCACAAGGGTTCGTCGTCCCTGCAGCGGCCAGCTGCGCCTTCACCCCAGCCCATGCGTCAGGCGCCCTTGCCTCCGCCGCCCCTGCCGCCTGCTCCACCGCAGCGGGAGCCACGCCAGCCATCGCCCGTAATGCAGCCCCCGCTGCCGCCGCCACGCCGCCCGCAAAAATCGCCATCTCCGGTCAATTACTCGGCGCCTGAATTTGAACATGCTCCGCCGCTTCTGCCGCCATCGGCGCCACCGCTCCCGCCCATGTCACGGCCTCCAGTAGCTGCAGCTTCTCCAAAATCTGCTGCACCCGAAGCTCCGCCATTGCCGCCAAAGACTTTGCCGCCAAATACTTTGCCGCCAACTGCTCCACCGCTGCCTCCGTCGATGCCTCCGCAGCCTCCAAGCTTGCCTCCAAGCTTACCACCACATCCTCCGAGCTTACCGCCACATCCTCCAAGCTTACCACCGCAGCTGTCTCCGCCATCTGCACCCACCGCATTGCCTCCAGCTGTCTCTGGTGGAGATCCCGGGAGAGGAATGCTGCTCAACTCTATCCGCGACTTTGGCGGGCACAGCAGTCTACGCAAAGCCGACAAGCCCGCCTCTAGCCGTGCCTCGGTCAGCTCAACATTCCAAGGGTCCAAATCACCCGGTGACATGTCGCCTGGGTCCAAGTCGGGCGGCGACTTGACCAATGCGCTTGCTTCGGCTCTTGCTCAGCGCAGCAAGGCTATTGCCGGCGACTCGGACTCGGATGATGGCGATGACGAAGACTGGTAAATTACTATCAATCGGCAGTTGCTGCATTACCGCCACAATTAAATGCAGGGCACGCTTTTCCGTGCTTGATTGGCCAGAGCTGCACATGCATTAGTCCATGCGCATTAGTCTAGCGTTATTTTTAAAGTGCATCGTTTTATGCCTGCTTGTAGTGCCTGTATTTGCTGCAATACCACATGTCGTAGCCAAGTTTGTGTAAATTATCAGTTACTCGTTTCTTTTGCCGCAGAATCCGATAGCTTTCATTTTTCTTTCTTTGTGTCGTTTATTTCTTGCAAATTACACTTGAGCTTGCCACTTTTTAAACATGTTTTCAAAATTCATTCCGCGCCGCCGCCATAGCTCAGCTGATAGCGGCGAATCTGGTAGAAGTCTAAACTCTTTCCGAAGCGGGGGTGCCAGCACCGACATGGAAAAATATCTCACAATTGTAAGTTAACCGTCGTATACGCCTTTTATAGCTTGTATAATCATACTCAAAACACACAAACTGTATGTAATTACTATAGCTGAACGGAATCGAGAATGATATCGATGCTGCCAACGACGACGTGGATGACTTGGGCGTAATTCACGAAACACTTCTCTCAACCGCTGATGGGACACGGTCCGAAGGTAAAGTGCTTCTTATTTCACAACACTAGCATTGAGCTAACACACACTAAACACTGCCATCATATGCAGCGTGGCTGTAGCAATCGCTCGTCAACGCGACCAAAAGACCACTCAGATAAACAACCATATTGTGCGACTACGCGGCGAGCTGAACGCTGTTGAACAGATGAACCGAAACACATCGCTCACCCCAAGCGAAGAGGCTACTCGCCGAACTCGCCATGCTGTGCTGGCGCGTAAGCTCATGGGCGTTTTAGACAAGTACCGGCAACTAGAACGCGAGTCCCAAAAAATGTATCGTCAGCGAATGGAAAAGCATATCCGTATAGGTAAGCTGGTTATACTTGGTCTATATGGCAGCATGAATTAACGCATCGATCTTCCTAATGCTATTTTATTGGACTGCCTTGGCCAAAACAATTGTAGTGATGCCCGATGCAACTGACGATGAAGTAAGCAAGGCTGTCAAGGACGAAACTGCCCGCTCAGTTTTTGCCATGGACGTAATGTCGTCTTATCAGAGCAAGGTTGCACGACGCATGCTGCGAGATGTTGAAAATCGAGACAGGGATATCCAGGAAATCGGTAACACTATTGAAGTAAGTGTCATACATTACTTTCACCTGTAAAGTCGCAAGTACTGGACAAGCATACTCCTAACACTAACCATGTTAATGTATATTGTAGCTGTTAAATAACATGTTTGTTGACATGGAGGGGGTTGTTGCAGAGCAGCAGGATGTTCTAGACAACATAGAGCAAGCAGTCGAGAGCACTCATGAAAATATGGTTACCGCAAACCAAGAGATCAAGCGTGCAACCTGGTATCGCATTAAGACAAGAAAGGTATGCAATATATTCATACTGTAGCTGTAGTTGCTACATAATTATGGCATGGTACTAATGCATGACTGCGTATGTAGAAGATGTGGTGCGCAATATTTCTTTTGTTTATTATCATTGTTGCTGTGGCGCTCGGGGTGGCACTTCCAATTGCAATGTAAGTATTTGCTGCATATCTGATGGATGAATACATGGTGTAATACGAGATATCAACACTATATGCTACTAAATAACATGTATTACATATTATTATTTATATAGCCGTGGAAAAGGCGGCAGAAGCAGCAGCAGTTCTAATAATAACAATTCTGGTAGCTCAACGATTAGTACCAATTCTGGAACCTCAGTGAATAGCATTTTTACTTGATTGAACTTTGTTTTAATCTATTTACAACATTGAATAATTGAATATAATCATGCTCACCGCAAATGAAGCTACCGAGAAAGCGTTTCTATTTAGTTAATTATCACAAACACCACTATTATATGCTTGGGCGGCTGCCACATGCGTGGATTAGCTACACGGGCTATTGGCAAATCTATAGTTATGTCTAAATCCGACTTTTGCTTTATTCAGTTCCTGCACACGTATGATAACTCACATGACAAGTATTCTCTTTGAATAACTTTTACAATAAGAATATCACTGATCTTCCTGAGGCCTGTGAGGCGTGCAAGGCTGCACTACTGGCACTAGTGCGCAATGAGTCAACTATCACAGTTCCGCTGGCACTCCATCAACGCTTGGGTGGACGCACAGGCTCACTCTGGCGTCGTATTCGCAACGAGTTTGACGTTCAGGTTGATGCGGTGCGCGTTGACAAAGCGCCAGCTTACCGTATTGATGAGGCCAACGACTCAGATGAATCCACAGTTTACCGCGACACATCGTCTAACCTGTCCGGGCTGTCGGCTGACTGGGTTCTGCGCGGTGAGACGTCCAAGCTTGCTCTTGTCGCTGAACTGATTAACCG
>JANBQV010000149.1:0-20386 GCA_027577495.1 Coemansia sp. RSA 720 | reverse complement strand
TAAAATCCAATTTTTTTGGAAAAATGAGCTGGAATCAATAACACCGGCTCTACTTGCCAAGTGTTTTAAAACATGGGTTAAGAGAATGAAGGCCGTGGCAGACAATGGTGGTATTTATTATAATTTAACTTGCTAAATAAAAAGTTTACTCGGCAACTCTCATTTACTTTGAACAAGACTATAGATGCATGTTGGAGCCATACACTGGGAATAATGATGTTCTTTGATATCCCTTTTTCAGTTTTAGTTTTCATTCGTTTCCAATCTGTAATCACAACGCTTGGCAAACATATAAAATACATACTTTTGCAGTGGCAATAATTCTATTGTAATTAGATTGATATATTATGCAATTGACTTACACTTTGGTAATCTTGTATTTTTGGTGCCTAATTTATCATTTAAATCATCAATAATTGATAATACTTGTTACAACGACGTAGGTATCTTACTCTATTGATTCATAGTTCTACATTTTGTTGAGCTAATTATATGCCAATTGATATTATTGTCAATAACTTGCATAGAATCTGGTTGAATTCTGAGGCTATAAAGCAGCAATAGTTCAGCTGTAGCTTACGAAATACAACATACATTTATTTCTTATAGTAAAACAGCACAAGCTAGTTTTATATAGTATTTTCCAGTAGCGTATAGCAAATTTTACATCTTTAAACCCCGCTTATATACAATGAATCATGTTAATTTTTACTGTTATTATTGCTCCACCCGACTAGTGCAAAGTGCCATCTGACAAGCCGTTGTCCAGTCTATTGCTAGCCTACTATCTTATTAGCCACAAGCTTATCAAATAAAAAATACTCTAACACTATTCACCTGTGCAGCCCAACATATGAATGAGAAGCTCATAATCGCCTTTAATCTGTCGTTTACAAAACTTGCAGGACATCTTTGGATTTGTATATAAGTTTGGCGAGTAGTAAGAACGTACTTTTATTGTTAAAGATTAAAAGTGTTATATTTTAAAAGCAAAACAGCTATCGACCGTTTTAAACAAGACATATTTTTGATTTCAGAAATGAGATCAAATTGATAAATATCAACTGTTTGTTGTTCAATTAGGCGGTGTAGGAGCATCGGTGGCAGTTGTATTCGGCGTATGATATAAACTTTTGACTGCATTCTCTACACAAGTACGTTTTGACGTCTTCAATATGGTCTGATATGTTGTTACAATGCGAGTACATTATTGAGTTAATAGATATGTAATGTTTGCTGTTGGTTGCTGCTAGCTGTTATCAACGGCATTATTTGTTGACTTTATATGTGCAGAACTATCGTTATTACTAGCTTATCAAGTACGCGGTTTCAGAAAGCGATGCTTATCATTCAGTGCTGAATCACTCGATGGCGATGGAAATGACAACAATGAGTTAATCAAATTATAATTTCGAACAGACCAATCTGTTTGGAAACAAAACTTTACAAATCGACAACCAAATGCTAAATATATTTAGGAAAGGCTGATTCTGTTCTGTTGCAGATCTGGACTGCACACAACACCCAACAGATAAGATACAGCTAATCTAATTAACAACACCCAACCCAGGAACAATTGCGAACAAGAACGCACTTTTGCTAATTATCCATGCACAGTGGTCAAATTCGTACACTGCATAATGTAACTTTATATGTACGTTTGCGTACTTGTTAGCAGACACATTCCTTACAACATGCCGTCTGTTACTATATATAGCTTGTAAGCGGCTTTTAAAAGCAAGGCTGTTTCAATATATGCAAAGTCAATACACCTTGGCATGTTTGTTTTGAGCTTTTTGTGTACACTATGCACATACTCGATTTTTAGTAAATTAAATTTTGACTTTAACCACCAAAACGAGCCGTGCATTAAGCCATCAGCCACACTACACGGCCAAGCATAGCAACATCAGTAGACTTGAGCTGTATTTCATACTAGCAAACACATTCGGTAAACCCCAAGTCGAATACACTTTGAATAAACGAAAAGCAATGGGATTGACAGTATCCATATAATCATGCATGGAGAATCTTCTCGGCAAGTTGGTGTCAGGGAAGATGCATAGTCCGCCATTCAATTAGACCAAAAACAGGGCACCGAAATCAGCAAGTGGCATTCGCAGTGTGGTTTCAAACAGCAGACATGCAATGAATGTATGAAACTAGGCAAAAGACATATTTATGCAGATTGGGTGGATAAACCCATCGTCTGTTTTGGGTGGCTCAGCCTTGAATAAACAGAATCTCCCACTTTTTTGCAATACATATGTATTGGCGGGCATTGCACATGGATATGTCTGTTTATTGTTGGCCGCTCTTTGAAAAGATCCAGTATCATGTGCACTGCTCATATTTCTATGTTTTCAACTCTTTTTTTTTCATAGAAACTATATATAACGGCCTCCGCATGGGTGCCCAGCTTTTGTAAACTACTTTAGCGATATTTCTGTTTCCATCGTTTTCTTCCATTCCACATTCTACTAATGCCGACTCTCACATCAAGTTACATTACTGTATCCTCCAAAACTCTAGGCGTGCTTGTTCCCGTGCGGTTAAGCAACTCAACAGTCAAAGAAGCAACAGAAAGCAGCATGTGTCCGTACTGCGGCATGGCGTTTGACATGGGCGGTGATTTCTACTCGCACATTCAACACTGCGAAACCTGCGACTAACCCCTATAACCCCGACTTTCTATTTTAAAATAATGTGATATATACAAAAATTCTGAAATTATAGCTACTCATCGAGGTGCTGGTACTTTACATCCGCAACAATTGTAATAGACTCTGTACTTTGCTCAGCCTGCGCCGAATCCCGACCCGTTATGCTGCCCAGGGTCCAGTCATTGGTCTCCGATATTCTGCGCACCACAAAATACATAAACACAAACGACACACCGGTAAGCGCCGACGAAACATACATAGGAATGTTTGACGTTGTGTACCTGTGCGGAATGTTATGCACCATCTGGTACCCGATCATACCGCCAATCGACATGACGCTCTGGTACGTGCCGACAAACCGCGCGCTGGCCTTAATGTCGTTGGTAAGCGTGCCGATGATCCAGAACCCGTACAGCTCGACAAAGCTCGATGCCACGCCGGCAAAAAAGTACGATGTGTAGATAAGCGCCCGATGTTTTGACAAAGCTTGAGCAAATATATAGTGGTTGATTTCCAGGGCCGACCACATTGGGTCAATTTGGCTCTTTTCGACTTTCTTGCTGCGAATGCCGGCGGTTACGCCGACCGACACAGCGCAACACACAACAAGCATAATTAGGCTGACCAAGCTGCGCGTACGTCGAGTGGCCCACGGCATGTCGAGCATAAGACTCATCGCCGCAATAAATATGCGGCCCGCGTCATACAGCATTATCGCCAAAATGTCTGGGAACGGAACGTTGGCCGAGCCAAACAAGAATGGATACGAAAACATGTACGGCAGCAACAGCAGCATGTACTTGTTTTTAAAAATAGCCACCGTTCCGCAGATTTCCTCACTAAACGTAGTTTTGCGCGCCAGCAAGAACACGCCGTTGCGGCGCACAACTTTGTGCATAGGAGCAATCGCCAAAGAAACCATAGGCGACAAACACGTTATACACAGAGCTGCGATTGATACATGGTACCGCGTTACGTCTGACCCCGTGTCACGAATAACTATCAGGTCGCCCAGTGTCATCGAGAAATGCTCAATAAACAGAAACACAGCAAGCGACCGTGCCTTCCACCGCTCGCTCGGATACCCCAGCACCAGAACAAGCGTAGCGACGCGGCCAAAGTCGTATCCGGCGGCATCCACAATCTCCATGACTTTGTAGTACGTTAGGTTGTTTGTTTTGTACCCTGACACGATAGAGCTGAAAAACAGCACGCTGCATATCGAGTAGAAAAAGAGAATGGCGCGGGCGCCGATTAGGTTGACCAAAAACAGGCTGATAAACCCCGATAGACAGGCAACCAGACTGGTGGGCCAGTAGCTGTCGTATGCAAGGTTGACGTCGGTCGGAATCTCCTGCAACAAGTAGTTGCTTAGCAGCCGTCGTAAGACTGTTGTTAGCAGCAACACGACTGATAACAAGCCTAGCTGTGTTGTCGGACAGTTGTGCCTCATTTTGAGTTTTGGCTTATGCACGATTAGACTTTTTGACACTTTTAAACCTGCATTAGCTGCTGCAACCAGCTAAACAACCTACTAGAGAAAAGCCCAAAGAAAAATGAAGATGCCAAGACTTGGTATTGAACAAACCAACTTGTCAAAACAAGAAAAAGATTGGAGCTTGCGCAATATATATGTGCAGGAGTCTTGAGGAAGGAAAAAGGTGGGCAAGAAAGAATAGTAATGACCGGGGGAGGTGAGGATAATGCGAAAAAGAAGGGACACAATTTGCGTTTACCGCCAGCCAGACAGACACTCTACCAAGAGTCAACTATAATGAAAGGCAAGCGACGAGTGCCACACTCCAGACGTATTTGACAAAATAGCTAAAGTACCTTGGGAAAGGTATTTTTGGACGCATAGACACTGCCATGCCCGAATGCCAAACTAGAGCGGATTCTACAGGCTCAAGTATGGCGGATACAGTCAGGCGGAAATCACTGACTATTGAAGAAAAAGGGACAGGGTAGCTGTTTTCAATGGCCACGATGAGCGCTTTTGTTTTGCAACATCCGAAGCAGCGTTAAATGTCCCTAAATATTTGCTATGCGGATGCTGGTCAAAACACGGCAGCCAGTGCTTTTAATGGAAACAATTGACCAGTGTACGCCACAACATCAAGTAGCATGGCGGTAGCACGTGAGTGCAACTGCTTTTCTGTTCCCGTCAGTGTAATGAAATTTTCTGTATTAGTAATCAAACCAATGCGCTCAAAAAGCTGGTAGGATCAGCCAAGCTCTGAAAATATGCGGGCAATGTCCGGAGCTGCGCATAAGACATTGTTCAGCTCGACCATTTGTGAAACTTTTAAACCTTTTATGGACACCATAATAAATAAAAGTGGCAAACAGATATAAATCCGAAACTCAATCATCCCCTATTTTAGCAACTTTGTTACTTTGTTAAAGGATAATGGTGCTTTATTTTTCCAGTACGGCGGACCCCGCCGCCGTAATCTACATGGGCAAGGACAAGTTTGAAAACGAAGATCTTATTAAACACGGATGGCCTGAAGACGTATGGTTCCATGTGGACAAGTTGTCGTCGGCGCACGTGTACTTGAGACTCACTCCAGGCCAGTCGTGGGAGTCGATTCCGCCATCTTTGGTGATGGACTTGGCGCAGCTGTGCAAGGCCAACAGCATTGAGGGGAACAAAAAAGATGACATTACAATCATCTACACGCCGTGGTCCAACCTTTTGAAGCGCGGCGACATGGCCACCGGCCAAGTCAGCTTCAAAAATCCACGCACTGTCAAGCGCATCCACGTACCAATGCGCGACAACTCTACAATCAACCGCTTGAACAAAACCAAACGCGAACTGTTTCCCGATCTGGCTCTAGCTCGTATGGACCGAGACAAAGAAGAGTCTCGCGTCAAGAAAAATGCAATGCGCAAAATAATGCAGGAGGAGCGGCAAGTGCAAGAGGAGCGCAAGAAGAAGAAAGAAGAGAGCGATTATGGGAAGGTGTTTGAGAATGCACGGAAGGCCAAAGGGTGGAAGCCGAACAAGGTTAGCGAGGACTTGTTTGGCGACGGGGAAAGCGACGACGACGATAATGCGGTGTCGAGTGGAAGATTTGATGATGATTTTTCGGATCTGCTGTAAAATAGGGGTTTATAAGCAGATTAATATACAATTACATGGTTAGCGCACGTCGTAGAGACGAGCCGTCGTGTTGGTCAATGAGGCAAACATGGGCGTATCGCCGTCCCACTGCCATCCCTTTACATCGACAATGTCTTCGGATGCCGTCACGCCCAGCGCCAACACGTCTCGACTGTTGCTGCTGGCATCCCACGTCTTGACCATACGAGTCGACTCGACGCTCGCACAAAACAGTCCCTGACGCACATGTTCTGTCATATATGAAAACACACACGTGCGTGCCATTTTAGTCTGCGGCGACGGCACTGATATGCACGAGCGCCGGCGCTGCCAGCCAAAGCCTGTGCTGACGTCATACAGCTCGTGTTCGGTGGTTGGCATACGTGTGCTAGAGTTTTGGGCGCGGAACGACGCAGCGACGCATTGCATCTGCGTGTCATAGGATGCCGAGTAGCACGAGCGGCTGCCCGAGCCGCCCGAGTCGGTGAGCTGCGTCCACGGCGTTGATGCAGCTGGGTCCGACGCCTGGCCGGAACGTGGCAGCGCATAAAGGCCCGAGGAATTAGCCGCAATGAGACGACCACCGTGTTGGGCTCCGGGCAACGCAATAATAGTGTGGATCGGCGAGTACCCCGTGGTCTGCAGCCCTGCATTTCCATTCCGTGCCACGCCGTCCCGTGGCCCGTCCCACGTATGTACAGGCATATCGGTGCGGCGCAGATCAAACATGAGCACACGAGCGCTGGTCGTGCCAACATAACACACGTTTGCATCGCTCGGGTCCCATGCACACGACCAGCACTGCGCTCGCACTTTAATCGTGGCGGCCAGCATTGGGCTTGAGCGCTTCGTGGGCACACACGATGTGTCCG
This sequence comes from Coemansia sp. RSA 720, assembly GCA_027577495.1. Taxonomy (NCBI): domain Eukaryota; kingdom Fungi; phylum Kickxellomycota; class Kickxellomycetes; order Kickxellales; family Kickxellaceae; genus Coemansia; species Coemansia sp. RSA 720. The sequence continues at coordinate 13,742 of JANBQV010000149.1, read as the reverse complement.
AAGGCGCGGAGCCCAGGGAGCTGATCGCGGCGGTCTGGTCCAGACTGGCTGTCAGCATGTACCGAGCACCAGTAATGTGTGGGCTGACTTCGGCGCCCCGGATTTCTTGTTTGTGTGGCAGCTCGAGCAAAATCGCTTTGGTTGTCCCGTGTATGTCGATTTGCGCCAGCGTGTGCATGCGCAGCGTGGGATTCGAGTAGCTGGCGTACACCAGTGGCTCGTGCGGGTGGACCACCAGCAGTCGCGACGACTCCTGCGCCTGTGACGTCATCGGAATGGTCGCACGCAGCCGCATGCGCGGAACATACAAACTGCGTTTGCCCAAAGTCTCAGCAGCAGGTGTGTCGGACAGAATATCGTCGACTCTGGGAAGATCCAGCTCATTTTCCTGCTCGCCACTTGCATCAATGCGCTCCCCGATCTGGCGCCTCAGACTGGCATTATCAAGCTCCAGCCATTCGCGCTGCGCAGTCGATTCGTCCAGCTCTTTGCGCAGCCGCATAACCTGGACTCGCATCTCACTGTACCCAGTCCTCAGCGCTGCTCGCTCGTCTTCCAACCGTAGCTTCGAGTCGTTGAGCCTACGGATCTCAGCTTGCAGCTCATTAAGCTTTTCTGCGTCAACTACTGTAATCGACCGTGCGTAAATGGGCCGTATATCGCGCCATTCCGAGTCTTGGTTGCACTCGGGACACTTGCCAACAATTTTAGAGCCTTTGCGCCGGTGTTTTTGGTTGCACCGCCGCAGCCACTTTTTTGCACACGACTGCCCGAACAAGTGCCCGCACTTTAGAGAAATTACTCGGTGTGGCCCGCTAATTGACCATGGTTCCAGGCATACTGAGCATGTGTTGCGGTCGTCTGCTATTGTTTCCTCAGGTGCTGCGCCGGCTGAGGGAACTGGTGGTAGTGCTAGCAGTTGTATCCGGGGCAGGGGTGGCACTGGGTTGGGCTCGGCAAAGTCGTCGCTGTCGCTGTTTTGAAGTGATGTGTTATCGGCGCTGGCTACTGCTGACTCGGACTCTGTGCGCATACCATCGCTGGCAAAGTACCGTGACTGTCGTTCTTGTGCAATCATTGGGCGTTGCTGGGCTTGAGCTACAGTCTCACCCAGGGCTGTTGTTTCGCCATGAGCCATAGATCCACCCTGGGCTGCTGTTTCGCCATGAGCCATAGATCCACCCTGAGCTACTGTTTCGCCCTGAATCTGCACCATACCAACCATAATATCTCTGCTTTCAGCACTATGCGTTCGTTGCCGCTTAGTCACTCTCGGCACCAAATCCTCACTGTGAGCAACATCATGCTCCGTATCCGACACCCGCTCAGTCTGCACAGTGTCAACCGACTGCATGCTTACAACCGAGTCATTCCGGTGCAACTCTATGTTGCGTGACTGCGGATGTACAACCGGCCCGGCAAACACTTGTGTCAGCGTCGGCGGGCTCTGTGACTGCGAAAGCTCTGCACCCACGCTCATTCCTTTAACAACAGCCAAAAGTGGGAAAAATAGCTTTTTCCGTATTGCTGGTTACGGGTGGGTTTATTGTTCTTGCGTGATGTTCCAATCTATGGGCTCAATCTCTAATTAGATGGTCCATCAGTTTGGTCTAAAGTCCAAGCACAGTGCTTGTGCCATGCTGTTCCATAAAAACGTCCTGTGCATAATAAAAATGCTAATAACGGTACAAAGTTTGCTTGTCTGCCAATGTCTCAGTTTGCTGCTAGCATAACTTTTATTTTTAGTGCCCTTGCTTGGCATTGCATAAATGCGTTTCAAATACGCCAATGCAACAGGAACTTGATCGAATGTTGCTGGTATGTGTCCAGAAAATGTCAAACTAAACGTATATAATCTGGCGGCGCAGACCGGTGGCGAAATGTTTGTACTCAATCAGGGTTCACCCATCTCGCTTTCTAATCCGCAGCCACAATACTCCCTGGCTCTTACGGCTCCTTTCTCGAACCCAAAATCTAGCAACTATCTTTGCTAAATGCAACTTCTGACTCTGGCGCTATCGGTTGCAAGCGTATACGCACTACCACCCACTGGAGTTCCGACAAATGAGCGCATCATCGGCGGCCAAGCAGCTGCTGCAAACACTTTTCCTTCGGTCGTATCTATCGAAATACGTAGTCCTAACGGCTCGGGGCTGTGCGGCGGCACTCTAATCAACGACCACACCGTGGTGACTGCCGGCCACTGCATGTACAACTACGACACGCAAGTGCCAGAGTCTCCACGCGCGGTGCAAATCGGGTACGGGAGCAACAACCTGACGCAGCAAACTCACGTAATAGCGCAGGAAATCCATTTACATCCGCAGTTCGATCCGATCAATACCGACAACGACATTGCGCTGGTCATTATTGACCCAATTAAAGAGTTCAACAAGAGCGTGCGCCCAGCGATTATTTACAATGGTGAGTTGCCGCAAGGATCTGATCTGGTGGCGGTGGGCTGGGGACTAACGTCGGCCGGTGGAACGAGCGATGATCTTCCTGACCAGTTACAGCAGACGTTTATTGTGGTTGGCGAGCGCGACGCGTGTCGCAAACTGGTGCCAGACTATGAATCCAGCGACGGTCCGCAGATCTGCACCCAAAACAGCCTCAAGCCAGGCACGGATACGTGTCAGGGCGATTCGGGAACTGGTGTGTTTGTGACAACCAACGGAACCACGTTTTTGGCCGGACTGACCAGCTTTGGCGCATCTCCCGAAGGCGATCCTACGTGTGCCTTGGACAATGGCCTGGCTATTTACACACATGTGTTCTACTTTCACGAGTTCTTGGACCAGTTTGCCGGTGCATTGCAAAATGGCAGAAGACGGCCGGTGAAACACAAGAAGCATGCAGGTCTAGAAGTACGGGGACGTCATAAGCATAAGAAGCATCACAAGCATCACAAGCATCAGAAGCACCAGAAAAAGCCCGATGATGATGATAGTGAGAGTGATGATGCGTATGTTGGTGATGAGCCTACTTATTTGTCGATGCCTGAGCACACTGAGAAGCCAGTTTACACCAGTGATTCTGGGTATGCGTCTACGCCGGAACACACCGAGAAGCCAGACTACGCCGCGGTTCCCGATTATTCGCAAGAACCAAGCTATTCACAGAGCCCCAGTTATCCGCAAGAACCAAGCTATTCGCAGGCTCCTCCTGATTACTCACAGGTTCCCGAATATTCGCAAGAACCAGACTACACTGAGCAACCAGGCTACGACTCGTACTAGCAAACCAGACTGTGGCGCAACGGGCTATTTCACACGTGGCCCATTGAAAATCCAGATTGTTCAGAAAGTCTGAATTCATGTGCTTTCGTCATCACCTACAAAGAGCTGGCCGAGACCACTTGCTGACGTGGAATTATTTAACCTATTTTGTTTCTAGCATCTTCCAAAAACTATGAGTCTTCATTATTAACGCCCTGTTACTTGTATTCTGTGCGTGTGCATATTCAGACCAGCTGTTTCCATACGTCATTCACAATTGCATTTGGGCTGCAGCATCTCGCCAAACAACCGCAAAACTTTCACTCGACCAGGTACGACAAGTCGGTTGGCAGGCTGGAACTTTACGTTGCCCAAGAAGCTCTTGCGTGAGTAGCACGGCTCTGCAACGTGTGTGGAAAGTATGCTAGCATTCTTTGTATGCTGATCGGCCCAGCTAAACGCGTGCATAAAGTCAGTGCTTTGAAAAAGCTGTGGTTTAAAAGAGACGCCCAGTGCACATGAAACCGTTCTTGTTCTTTTGCGATTCTTTTCTTTACTAAAGCTCCTTTTTTCAAGCTGTGTCTGTACCTTTTCTTGTATATAGTAGATACCCACCAACACAGGCAACACACATGCCAGAGTCAGACTCGAGTTTGGGTTCACAGCATGCACGCACCAGTCGATCTTCGGTCTCAACGAGCAGGCGTGTACGCTATTGTATGCCACGCAGTCAGTCGCCACTGGGGTTGAACGACGCATCACCGCAGTTGGAACGCGATAACACATTCTCATCCAGCGACGACAATGACGATGGCAATTACGACGACGATAATTACGACAACGATAATTACGACAACGATAATTACGACGACGATGATAGCGGAATGGGAGAGTACGGAGCCAGTGCTGCTAGTCAGTATCGGTTCTGGGCAACTAGACCGCCACATATTCCAGCACCTGCACGCAACACACAGTCGCGCCAGTCCAGCTCTCAGTCAGGCAGCCTAGAGGACGCTTTGGACCGAAAGTCGCAGCTCGTGGTGCGGCGACCAGCTGGAGGTGCAAGTGGGGATTCAACAGGGCTCGAGAATGTAATGGCCACGTATGCAGCGCTGCAGCTCCGGACAGAAGTGCCTGGAGTTATGGGACGCGACCACCAAAGCCGTATTCTGTTTGTGTCGCTGCTAGAGAACTACTGCCGCACATACGACGATGATCCATTGCGCAACCGGCGGCTGTTTTTCGCCATTTGTCGTACACTGTACTCGATGGGGATTGTGGGCAAAGAGTATGTGGACGAGATGTCGGCCATCCGTGCCACGTACTCTGATGCGTTCCGGCAGCTGGTGGTGCGGGCACAAGCGTCGCTAGATGCATATGAAAGGCACGACATTGAGACTGGAATACGGTCGCTGATGAGCAGTGTTGCAGAGGGCAGTGAGTCGCTAAACCCAGAGAGCTCGTACACTGACGAGTGGAGCGTCAGTCACAGCAATGCTATGCCGTTTGAGCAGCTAGCACAGAACACCTTTGACGTCGAGTCTTCGTCAGATAGTGAAAGCAGCGACGGTGTATTTTCGAGCACAGATAGCAACAATCGATCTGCATATAGGCCATACTCCAACCATGCGAGCACACGAAGCAATGCCACGACGGCGGCATCTGGCAATGATGCGCACCGACTGCGACGGAGCAGCCGGGCTGGGTCAACTGCCAACACATTTGAAACAATGATGATGGACGTCCAGCGCTCGCGCTACCACGACGACTTTATCCAGCTGCGGTGCCTGGGAAAGGGCGGGTTTGGCAAAGTGTATGAGGTGCGCAACAAGCTGGATGGGCGGCCATACGCAGTGAAGCATATCCGGATAAAAGGAGAGATCACGGCAGAAAAGACACTGCGCGAGATAAAGACGCTGGCCAATTTGGACCACCCGAACATTGTGCGGTACTACAGCAGCTGGATTGAAGTAGCTCGGCTGCGCAAGCGGGCATCGGGAAATCGCCACGATGCACACTCGACATCGCCATTCCGGGCGCTGTACGGAATGCCGCCCAAACCGCGGCAGTCTGAGCAAAGTGCAGCGTTTGGGGGATTTGGTATGGAGCACTCGGGAGAGCCGTTTACAGTCGACTCACCGCGCTCATCGCTCAGCGATGCGTGGCAGGACGATTCGGGCAATCCGTTTGACAGTGCAACCGGAATCTCGGTGATGTCAGCATCGCCCGAAAACTCGTACGACGGAGCAGAGTTTTCGTTTGAAGACAGCTTTAACAACGGCGAGGCGTTTGTAATGGCAGAGGTCAGCATCGGACATACGAACGAGTCGTACGATCAGCGGCGGGAAGCGGTGAACAGCATTGTTTTTGAGCAAAGTGTTGGCGGTGCTTGTGCAGACGTAAGCAGCACGGTCAATGCAGAGGCTGGTTCTGACAGTGCGGAGGCTGGTTCTGACAGCGCAGAGGTTGGTCCTGACAGGGCAGCAAATGCGCAGTCGTGTCCTCCGGCATTTAATCTGGTGATAAGCCCTGATCAGTCCATATGTGCAAATGGGCCTCTGCTATCGGCTGGAATTACCATGCCCGCGCCAATTCCAATCAGGCCAGGAGTGCGTCATCAACGCCAGCGATCGATGCATGCGGCAAGCGACGCACAGTGCGCAAGGGATGCAAATGTGAATCGGCGTTCAATGAGTGTTCTTAGCACGCTTTCAGGACAGGCGCAGTCGCTGCCCAGCCAGGTGCTGGCGGGCATTGATCTGGCGCAGCCGTTTGTGGCCGAAACAACGCTATTTGTACAGATGCAGCTGTGCCAGACGACGCTGCAAGAGTTTCTTCTGCATCGCAACCAGCGCATTGCCGGCGGCCATAGTCAGTCCAGTGCCAGCAGCCCGCAAAGCAGCAGCCCGCAAAGCAGCGAGGCCAACGCAGCGTGGTGCGAGATGTCTGAGCACGAGCTGCTGATTGACGCAGTCATGAATGTGCGATTGTTCCGGGCGATTGTCGAAGGAGTGAAGTACTTTCATACACGCGGCGTGATTCATCGCGATCTCAAAGGAGCCAATGTATTTTTGGATATTGTTTATGCGGACAGCGGCGGCAACCCGATTAGCCGCGGCGGCAGTGGCATCGGGCGGCCAGGAACATCGGCGCTGGCGCGTCGCCACGGGTCCATGCCTTCGTTTGGGCCGTTTGGCGCAGGGGGCGTGCATTCTGAAGCATGGGATGCTGTTGACGGTGGTAACCTGAAGGAGACACCAAGAGCTGAGGATAGCTTTGGCACAGGGTTCAGCAGCATTGCCGGAGCTGGTGCAAGTGTGCGCAGCCGGAACGTTGATTGGGATGCAGTGTTTGGGTCGATTATCGCCAACCGCAGCGTCAATGCTGGACGGCCACCCAACACGGCAGGACAGCGAGCGCCAGGGTCCAGGCCAGGGTCCAGGCCAGCGTCGTTGGCAGGGGCATCCAGACCCACGTCGGCGTCCAAGCCTACGCCTCTGTCCAGACATACGTCATCGTCTTCGCGGCTACCAAGCGATGTCAAGGAGGAGCAGCCGCCAACGGTGATGTTTATTCCCCGGATCGGCGACTTTGGGCTGGCGACCAAATCGACTCTCGGATACCGCGCAACAGGCGACGAGTATGCGTTTATTGGGGCTGGGAGCTCGGCCAGCGAGGGCATGGCATCCAGCGCATCGGTGGCAGCCGAGGCCGGCGGGGCGCAGGCGCGAGCACGGCGAGGCAGCATTCTCTGCGATGGGCGGCGGACGTCAAATGTCGGGACGATTACATATGCAGCGCCGGAGCAGCTGCGCGACCAGGCGACCGAGTACAACGAGAAGGCGGATATCTACACACTGGGGATAATCTTCTTTGAGCTGTACTATCCGTTTGCCACGGCGATGGAGCGCGTGGTGGTGATCAAGGACCTGCGGCGCGGCGTGTTTCCGCCACGCTTTCTGCAGATGTGGCCCAAAGAAGCGGCGTTTATCCTGCAGCTGATGGACGCTGACCCTGAGCGGCGGCCCTCGGCCCGGGAGATTCTGGCGTTTGATTTAATCGACGTGCCGACGCTGGAGTCAGCGCAGCTCAAGCGCGAGGTGCATATTCTGAAGCAGCAGCTGCGGGCGGCCAACCAGCGCAACGAGGAGCTGGGGCTGCGGGTGCGGGAGCTGGAGCGGATAGTCGACATGAGCATCTGATGTTTATACCATTTGGCTAAGCCAGCAGCCATTGTTTGGTTATGTTTGAAGCAAACAATAAGCGCAAAATTGCTGGTGGCGAAAGGCGTGGAACAACATCTTGCATTTTGCGGTGTAATAGGGTCTTTTTTGCAACAGCATTCAGCTGAGGAATAGAAATGGGCTACGCAATATTTGGATTATTGTACGGTTTTTGCATAAGAGCTTTGGTGGGGATTCGGTTTATAAACCGACCCAGATCCCTATTTCTTAGACCAATCCCAGAGCTGCGCAGAAATGAAGCATTGGGCAGCTTTTTCTTTGGGCGTAGGCAGTAACAGCTCCCTCGTTTATTTGGTTCGGCCAAAAACTGGCGCAATTGGAGCTTGGAGTGGCTGGGCATTTGAGCCAGCTCCGAACCTTGCATTGTGTGCGTGTTTTCGTAAATAACGGCGATAAACGCTGCGTAACTATTGTTGCTAGCATTTACCTATGGAATTTATTTGAGCCCGTCATATTTCCATTTTGCTTTACCTTTTTCTAAACCTTTCGAGCATTTACGCCTATTTTTTATCTTTTGCGCCGACAGCAGTTTGACTTATGACTAATGCGACTACAGAGCCCGCAAGTCCAGCTCGGCGTGCTGTTTTCATACGGTTTGTTAGTCGTAGCATTGGCCGAGTTCCTGACTCCATGCGGAATGACGTTGCTTGATGCGCGAAAGATCCGCATGTACGTGGGTACGTGGCGCGAGCAGCTTGTGATTAGCGTGTCAGGAGTACTGGGCATTCTGGCGACAAACTTGCTGGGCCCTCGAGCAATGATGCTGCTGGGCACTTTTACGGGCACGCTTTTGTCGGCGGCGATGGCGGTGGCCGCTCATGACGTTCGGGGCGGGTACCCGTTTTTCGTAGTGGCGAAAATAGCTGATGACGTAGGACATACGATGACTCGTGTGTGTTTGGTGACGATGGCTCTGACATATCCATGCGAGCGCAAAAAAGCCCGTGTATTGGCGCTGTTTCAGTTCATTCTGGACATGTTTATAACGCTAGGCGAAGTGCTTAAGCAAAACCACGGCGTTCGCCATGGTCGCGACCAAGCCATGTGTACAATATGGGCGCGACTTGCATTTACATTCATTTCGGCGTTGTGTGCCATTGGCGTAACTCCCATCGGCACAGTTGTGCGCGACTCTGGCGTCTTTGTTCTGGCGCGTGAAATAAAGTCGTTGTCACGGGAAGTCTGCAAAACAGCCAAACTGTTTGGCAACAAATACATGTTGCTGCTTATGCCATATATGTTTGCGTATCCATTTGCCCTGGGCATTATGGGCCTGACATTTCCCAATAGGCAAACTGTGCTTTTGTACAACTCGGGAGCGCTGTTGGCGCTTGTGCTGGCGTTTGTACTGGATGCTGGATCAGAGTGGCGGCGGCGACGCGGACAGTTGGGCTTTGCGCTGGCGACGTTTGTAACGATTGTGTGCCTGTGTACGATGACTGTGCTCGATACGCGGTATGTGGACGAGAGCAAACTAAGTGAGCTGCTTTCTCGACCGGGATCGCCTGTCAATGCATATCGGTTGGAACACTATCGTTCGTTGTTCTATGCAACTGTGTTTTTCAACGGAATGTCCATATCCTGTGTGTTTCTGTTTTCCGGCTGGGTCATTGGCTCGTTGACAAATGATGTCGAGTACACTGCACGCTTCAGCGGCGCACTATTATCCATTCCGGCACTAGGTACAATGTCTGCATTCCTTTGTCTCGAGTCTGACGATAACCGGCCGCGCGTACCTGCCAACTCGCCTTTGTATGTAGGAATCGCGCTGCTGGCAATTTCATCGTGTGCAATGTACTATGTGGTGCACTGTATATCAGACACAAACGACTGGTCGCTTATGCGCATGAAAAACGCTCCCCAGTCGAATCCACATGATGCAAACATCGGGCATAGCTGTTTGGTGCGCTTTGCCGATAGCTCGAGCACCGTTGATTGCAGCTCAATTGCCAAACGCCCTTTACCCTAATTTTCTCCCTAAAGTATAGACTGTTTTTTGTTGTTTTGTGAGTTTTGATAGATGCAATGTTTAATGCATAGTTTTATTAATGTCAACACTATATGTTAGGCAAAGTTGGTCAGTTCGAGAAAATAAGCTACTAATTTCTACATCCATATCGTGTTTTGCATATGGTACTGTTTTGAACTTCGTATGTGTATTATATTGCTACTAGCAAAAGTCCATCATCACTAGTTGTAATACTCGTTTTGCCTTGAACATAATCCACACTGTGAAATACGTCAGTGACCTTGGTGTCCAGCCCAGTATGTAAACCAAAAGCCAGGTTTTCCGTATGGTCTACTGTCATTGTAACAGTGTTTAAATGCAGCATGAGTTGCGTAGGCATTTTCTATAGTTAAACAAAATAGGTTGAAGAAAGATGGAGATAAACTATATGGCAATGGAAAATATTGTCCCCCCCCCGCTTTTTCGTAAAAGCCAAGACTGGACGAGCTATAACTAAAAAAGAAAATATGGAATAGCGCTGCGTGCCTTTTTGTTATTTTTATACTATATCTCTGGCTGGTTGTACTGGGCTACATAATAACCATTCTAAAGACGTGTATATACCAGTTATGCGTCAAAAGTAGCAACAAGCGTATATGCGTAAACCAATTGCTAGACAACACGATGCATGCCCCAAATTCATTCTATTATTCAAGATGGTTACTTGTAAAAACTAAAGCTAGCAAGCCAATTTTATTTGTTGATATTCACATTTTCTTCAAGATGTATAGTTTGGCTACTATTAGCTTGAATACAGCTTGTCTGCTTTAATGTGTACCGGACACCCCACAGCCGGGACATTGACCAGCATAAAATGTTTCTTTGTACTTTTTACAATACGTTCCGCCGTTTATGCCCGATATCATTTTATAAAAGCGATTAAGCAAGTTTTTTTGTAAAGCCTAGAATCAACAGCACAGAAATATTCCAAAAGTAGCAGAATATGCAATGCAAAAGATAATTAGGAAGAAGAGTGAAGGAATAAGGGGGTTTTATATCTGGGCTGTGTTGTCTACAAAGATGCGACTGCGTTTCACCGTGTAGTATTTGGTAATTGTGACGATAATGAGGATACAGGATGGGGATTGAGAAAGCTGGCTCGGTAGAATTCCCACCCAACTTACCCAATCTTACATCTACATAATTTGTTCTTTCTACGTTAAAGTCACGTCCTTTAGCGGAGTTCATTGGTACTGCCCACAAAGCAGACTTATTGGAAATTTATTTTATCAAATATGTATCGACACGGGTCTAGTTTATTTGATTTGTAAATTACTGGCTAATCTTTTATTCTGTCTTAAATCTAGCGGCTTTATCATTTTTAATAACCGAATTGTTGATACATATCTACATGTTTTTAACTAATATTATAAATGTGCAAGTTTATTGGGTCTATATCTGCACAAATTGTATCCGCACTCAAGCTATATGTCACATAAGCGGCGAGCCACTGTGTCGAGTTAGCATTGGGAACCGAGCTGATCTGTCTTAACAGTAGATGGAGTTGTGATGAACGGCTTAGTGTAGTGTGGATGGCACTCTTGCCTCCTTACAACACTAAGCTGCCTACTGCAGAAGCACCACCTATTGTTAAGACAGATCAGCCCGGTTCCCAATGCTAGCTTGACTCAACGGCTTGCTGCTTATGTGACATATAATAACTAACTGCAGTCGGAATTGATTAATGTCAACTTGTTGAGCCAAGTAAAGTCGTGTTTTTTATTTAGCTCTCACATAACGAAAGATGGGCCTACACAAGCCAATTATTGTTGTAAAAGAGGAATTGTTATTTATTCAAAAATACTTGCTTCCTTTTTTTCTTCCACACCAGGCGCGCCATCTCTTTTTATAGCATTTGCTGTTTTCCTCCAACATCTGGCCTTTTCAATTCTTGCGCGTAAATGCTACTTTAGAAGCTAGCATTTACCGCCAGCCAATTGATTGAAGTTAGTTAAAGAGCCGATGCTTCGTCATAAAATTAAGTCGAGCATCGGTAGTGCATCTCGTGATGTCACAATTGTCATTGTAACATAATAGTAAACAAAACGCTTGGCGCTGTTTTTCTTTTATTTCAACTATGCATATTAGTACATTATTTGATTCACCCATGAGACTGTCGTGTTTGGATATTTGGAGCTTGCCTGTCAGCTGGCAGCAGGTCACAATACGGGTTTAACGAATTCATTAATCATATTGATAATAGCGGGCCGTACTAAGCCGGTGTTCAACCACTTCGAACGCCTAATAAATTTAAATATAGTGAACTCCAAAAAATTAAAACACGACCGAGAAAACTTTTTCATTTTGCTATTCAATTTAAAATAAACACCACCATTATCTGCTCTGGTATTTTGTCTATTGTTCAAGTAATAATACATGGGGATAAGCAGTGCTGGTGGTGCTGTCTCTACCCTTATATACCCAATTTTTGTGACTTTATTATTATTGAAATTGCTCTTTGCTGCTGTGTTCTTTATCAACCAAACCAAAACAACTACCTGGTGCAAGACAGGGACTGTGCAGTGTTGACAATGTATTTTACCCTTTATCTGGAAGATTATTTAGAAATAAATTTGGCCTTCTGTAGTTGGGCATTTTCATGATGGGAAACAAACCTCCAATTTTAGAATAATTATGCACCATTCTGTCTTATTTTCACCTTTAACTGTATAGGTTTGTCTTGCTAGTATATTTTTCGTAAAGTACAGTTGACTGACTTTAATTTTTACTCGACAGGTCTGACATTTGGATTAAAGGAATGTGGCTGTTTCTTTTATGGACTGACAAATGGGTATAGATTACTGGGTAATATTGCATCTTCAAATGTCAATATCTTGGAGCTGGTACCTCGTACCTGCTAATGAATATATAGACACAACTTTTCTCTGGTAACTCTGGTGTATGATATCTGGGAAATTGTTTTGTTGTTTGCTGTGAGCTATATATCGCTCAGACTGCTTTGTTTTACTTTCTGCTACTTTAAGACCATTTTTCATCTTCTGTCCCCCATTGCAGGTATAGGCCAAACAAAAGTTGTCACCTTAAAGCCCATACCCATAGCTAGCTAACTGAAAGTAGAGTGGGGATGGCCAGACCGGGCTGGCCGAACCACCCTCCTCTCTTGACATATTTTTGCTTTGATTTTGGAGTGTTTTCCCCTGGCCACTAGCCATTTTCTCAGCTAGCTTTACACTGGCAAATGGTATGGTGTTAAAGAGCAGGGTCAGGCAATGCGTTTTGCTCATGTCACTTTTTGGCAGCAAGGCCTGGGTGCTGCTACGACAAAAAAAATCAAACAGGGGGTGGATTAGGTTTATTCAAAAAATGGGTAAAAGACCATCAATAAAAAATCCGAAATATTTCATTACAAATAACTTTGTCCCTAGACTAGCTACAGCTTTTGGAAATAGCACAAATGAACGGCAGTTGAAAAGGCTATGGAAATCGTAAAAAGAAGAAAAATACGTTTACGAGACCCAAAGTGAGAAGGCTTTTTCCCAAATTTTTGGTGTTCACTAGTTGCATTATAGAGATTTTTAAATATTGTTGTAAAATGGGCTTTGGTTGGGCAGGAACAACTAGTGACTAAAACAAATAGAACGACAATATTGTGCTCTCGTGTTGTCTGCCTTTAAAGTACATCTTCAATTTATGCAAGGGCCCATTAAACCTGACATAAACTGAAGATTATCCACACTATTAGCAACTTCACAAACAATCCACTCCTTGTGATTGTCGGCAAGCAGGTATCGGCCAGGAATCTGACCTGACCGAGGCACCTGCATTAATAACAATTAAATAAACTAGACAGGGTTGCTCAATCTGAGAAAATATGCTGTTATTTGATCTACATTGTCTTGGTGCTTTTCATCTGATACGCGTACGTATTTAGTATATGCGTACTCTACTGTGACTTGTGCATATCTGCCGTCACTAGGCTTAATACTCTACGTCTTTGGAATAATATTCACAGTTCAACACTTTTGAAACCTCAACATCTATAGATGTGTGTAAACTATAAGCCAAATTTACTGAATAATCTATTGTCGTTGAAACCTTGTGTATATTTAGTACAATCTGGGTAAGCACTGTTAGGTATACTATGTTTAAACAACAAAGTTTGGTTGAAGAAAATGTAAGAGAGGCTAACAATAGCAATGTTAAACAAATATATAGTTACACAAATAAAGGTGCCAATGCTCTTGCGTAAAATAATAGAATTGATAAAAGTTGGCTCATACCAAGGCAATCGTTTTGTGCAATAGCTTAAAA
>JANBQV010000148.1:0-20622 GCA_027577495.1 Coemansia sp. RSA 720 | reverse complement strand
CCAGGCCAGGGCATCGGGAGGCGCAGATATGCAGGGCGTGCGGCCGCGTGCGTCGATGCCGCTGATCAACGGCGTGCGTCGATGCCGCAGCGAACGCGCTCACACGTGGCGCGCAAAACGCGGGACGAGCTGTCGGGAGCGCTGACGATGAAGTCGGTGGAGATCCGCGGTGGACGTATTGTGCTGGATGATCCGAGTAGCTCCGAAGACACGGCGTCAGACATTGGCAGTGCTTTGTCGGGCGATGACGGGCCAGCAGTGTGTGTGGTGGGGTGTGGGCTGGTTATTTGTTACTGGTGCTCGATTGCGGGGCGTGACCGGCATTGGCTGTGTTTGCGGTGTAGTACAAGGAATCGGGCGGATGCGGATGGACCCAGGACGTCGGTGTCCCTGCAGACCCTGGGGCGGCGGGCGGCTGAGTATATGCCAGAAGCTGATATGGTTATGCAAGTGGCAGCCACAGCAGGTGATGCGACAATTGGGTCTGCTTCTGGTGGTGTGTCGAGTGGTTCGGCAGTTGGTGCGTCGATTGACACAGTTTCATCGGTTGGTGCGATGGTTGACTCTGCTACAGCAGTTGCCATGCCAGAGCTGGACGCACAGCCAACACCAATCGGGCGTCGGAAGGCTGCGTCTAGGCGGCCTATCTCAACAATATTTCCCGTAGAAAGCCGTGGCAGCACATGATATACTTTAGAGCCATTTGTTGATAATATTTAAAGAGTATCCAAGAAAAGTTACTTGTGTTTCATTTCATCGATACATTCTTCGATGATTTTCTTGCCAAACATGGTCATCAGCCCTTCAGGAATAGCATCCGCAGCGTCGCCCAGCCAGTTGCGGGGCGGCGGGTCTTTGGGCAGCTCGTCTTTTCCATCCAACAATTTGCGCACCCGCTCAACGCCGGCCTTTGGCAGAATCTTGTCCATCATTGATATTTTTGGGTTAACAATGTCCCTAATCTCATCCCAATGCTTTGTCGCACACTCGGCGGCCTCGTCCGAATGAAAGTCCAATGCACACGCAAAAGTCGCAAGCAAAAGTACGGTCCACGATTTGATATACATGTTAAAGTAAAGTGTTGAAACGGGTGAAATGTTTTGCTGAGCATTTATAGGTTTTGATCAAAACTTGTGGCAAAGCAGAGGCTTTCAATAAGTGTTTCAACAAACAGCAGTAACATTGTTCGATTCAGTCAATAAACAAGCGAGGCTTGGTAAAGTTTGCTAAAAGCGTACTTGAAATGATCCAGCCATGGTTGAGTATCTCACACCTTTGAACAGCTTGTATGACTCGCGCAACAACCGCAAGGCATCGACTTTGATGGACGAGACAGAGTAGCCGGGGACTTCAAACGTAACAAACGCAGCGTCAGTTGAATCTGTTTGCGGTGCAGAGCGCAAACTGTACTGAATAACGAGGCGGACGAGTGAGTCAGTTGCATGTATGCTGTCCAACGTCCACTCGACTTGGGGATGCCGAGACGTAGTTACTATATGCGTGCCTGACTTGCACTGAACACCAATGTTGTATGCTCGAGAATCAAGGGGCACTCGCACCCGAATGTTCTCCACACGGCGTGACCCTGTTTCCCCAGGCTCAACTGTCACATGCACAGTCATCCCATTTTCTGTGCACCGCGCCTCCCCCAACACACGCAGGGGCATCGAGCGCAATGACTGTGCTACGTGATATGACGCCAGCTTGAACGGCCCATCGGGCGGCACAAACCCAATTGTCCGGTCTGTGTCCCACGCGCGGCGCACGACGCACGGATGGAACACAACATCGTCCAGCTCCCGAGCCCTTCCCAACGTCATCACCAAATGCGGCATCCCCGACAAATGTGACTTGCACGAAATGTCGCCCATAACGTCATACATTACACATGTGCCTGAGCTGTCGACGATTGCGTCAATGCGGTCCACAATATCCACGAAAAACTCATTTGTTGTATGGCGAATACCGCGGGCCCGCCATGGAGCATCATGGCTTGCCGTAGAACTAGCCAGAGTGTTGGTGCTGAACCCAGACACATTCTCAATAACCCGGCCCATCAGACTGGGTACAGGGACCAACCCCCGCAGCACAGACATGTCAGTAGTAACCACTTGTCCGCTGTCCACCATTTCCGAAAGCAACTGGTACACACACACAAAGTTTTCCTTGATCGTCAACTCTGTCGCCACTTGTCCCGTATATTCATACAACAGCATGCTAACACTCTCAAGCAGCTCAAGGATTTCAAGGGGGGCAACTTCGGTAGACACGAGGGCAGTATATGTGAGAGAGCCGCGCTGGATGTGCATGCATGTTGTGGAGAGAGGACCGGGCCAGATGGGTGAGGCTGTGAGGCATGTGGAGAGGTAGCGGGTGAATGCAGGGATTACGACGTGAGTTGCTCGCTGTATGGAGAGGTCTGTGCCCCAGTGCTTTTGGATTATTGGCACTCTACATATGTTAGGGGTTTAGCTTGCTGTTGCTTTGAGACTTGAGATCTAATGCCATTCCGTACCCCGCGTCGTTGAGGATAAACAGACTATCCAACACCATGTTCCTGTTGTTTATGCAAAATATTGTTGATACGCCAAACTATTGCTAAAATCATGTTTTGAAATCTTATAATGGCTTTTGTTACCAAGCAGATTATGGCCTCTGCCACATGCACTCTAGTTTATATTTTTCAACCAAACGTTGCCTTATCAAAAACATTAATCCCTCTTGCTAAACAGCGCGTTGAAGGCAGCCATGATAGTCCACTTGCGGTTCTCTGCCTCTTGGAACACAACTGACCGATCCGAGTAAAACACATCGTCAGTAACCTCCTCAGGCTTGCGCGGTAAACAATGCATAAACACCCAGTCCTTTTTGGCATTGCCCTGCTGTGCCATCTCACTTGACACTTGGTACCCGTCAAAGTCACGCAGACGCTGCGCCTTCTCGCCCTCCTGGCCCATACTCACCCATGTGTCTGTAACAATAATATCTGCATCCTTCACTGCCTGCAGCGGATCTGAATGGTAACTGACTGCCACGCCTGCCTCATGTGCATCTGCCTGTGCACGCTCTTTCACATCTGCAGGAACCGGGTACTTTGCTGGTGTGCACACGCTCATGTTGAGCCCGCACTTTGGCATCGCTGCAAGCATCTCGTACACAATGTTGTTTGAGTCGCCCACCCATGCTACGCGCAGTCCACGCACTGCGTCAAACATTGTTTGAGCTTCTGGACGCCGCGCTCCAAACACTTCCCAGATTGTCAACAGATCTGCTAGAATCTGCGTCGGATGGTTGGCGTCACACAATGCATTAACCACCGGTACCGATGAGTGCTTGGCAATTGACATGATCTCGTCATGTGCGCCCACACGGGCAAATATCCCGTCCACCATGCTCGATATCACTTGTGCACTGTCACGCAGTGACTCGTTTACGCCCAACTGGATATCGTCTTTGCCCAAAAACATTGCATGTCCACCCAAGTATGCTACTGACGACTCGCTCGCCACTCGAGTCCGCGTCGACCGCTTCGAAAACAAAAGTGCAATAGTCTTGCCCCGCAGCGGTGCGTCCGGATGGAACGCTTGTCCGTTCTTGGCTGCGTGCTTGAGCTCGGCTGCTGATTGCACAAGTCCTGCGATTTGCTCAGCACTGTAGTCGCCCAGCGATATCATATCGCGGGGCAGCGATTGCACTGTGTGCGCGTACCGTGCACCAGATGTTGCAACAATGTTGTGAGCCATACGTGGAACGATCGATGAAAGACTCCAGAATCTTTGCATTATACTCCTTCGCAGATAAATATAAACTGGGAGAAAAAGGTAGAGGCGAAAAGAGTGCAGGAAGGAATGCGCTTTTATTTCAGATTGATCGGCCAAGCAGATCAGTTTCAACTAGGTTCTAGATTATAAAGATAAGAGCGGGATACGCTTCAGTTTTAAAAAGTTGTTGCTCCTCTATACACTTTTAATAGTACTAATAAATGCAAAGCAAGTTGCCATCAAATACGCAGCAAGAAAAAGAAAGGCTAATGAATGCTAAGCATGCTGTTGCCATTAAATACATTGTTTCGACCCAACACACATTTTGCTGTGACTCACCACTTATATGCATCCCATAGGGCCATAATGGCTCAAACATCTCATCAACCATACGTGACTGTTTTATTCTAGCAATAACCAAGTGTACTCGTCAAAAAACAATATGAAATATAAAACCAGTTCATTTTGAGGTTTCTCGACCATAGCAAGAAGAAAAAATAAAAAATAAACGCAAAGTTTAAACCCTTACAGCTCATCAATATCCAGGTCAAACTCGACCAAATCATCGTCCTCCTCTTCCTGCTGCGCATCGCCCGTATTGGCCGACTTCTCAGGCAACTGCTCCGCCTTGCGCAAATTGCTGACTTCTTCGTCAGAGTACCTTTGCACAATATCGCACTTTTGGTCTTGGAACTCACGCAACGACACTAGCACAAAGGAACGCAGTGTCGATAGTCTCTCTGACTTACCCAAGGGCTACATCTATAGCTAATCCAAAGATTACCAAACATGATAGACCAAATACCACAGTACAAGCCCACGATAAAGCTTCTTTCAAAAGAAACAGTTTAAAATAAAAATGTTATGATTCAAAAATGGCCATCATTAGTTCACGGAGCTTGCGCACATCGTATGCATTTTCCTCCATGACATACGTAAAGGTAGTGAGCAGCTCCTGTAATACATCCGAAACTTCAGCGTCCTCACGGATTGCTTGTATATTGCGAGCAATAATGTCAGATAACTTGGCAATACCAGTGTCCCACAACGCGTCAACGTCAGACTTTGAGCGAAAGTCAGGGGCGGACGCCATAATGTTGTGCTCGACAATAAAAAAGCCAATAACATCATGTAACATGCTTTCAAATGGACCCAGGCTTCCAAGTGCAAACTGCACAGGAGAGGCCAGGATGAGGCTGAGCTGGTCGCTGCGATCTTCGGTAAAGCTGCGACGGAACTCGGCACGGCGACCAAGCTTCTCGTTTATGTGTAAGCACTGGTACAGCGGCATCATCTCGACTGAAATTGGATCGTCTTGGTCAAACTCCTCGTCAAGCACAAACTGCACAGCCGAACTAACAAAGTAACGCTCCTTTACAGACGAGTCGCGCTCAGCCCACATAACTTGCTTCTTCTTCATGCGCAGCGTCAGATGGTGGCCAATATCGCGAGTGGTCTTTTTGAGCCCGTACAACCAATCTTTCATGTCGCTCAGGGCAGCACCCTGCAGTTTGCTCTCCATCTTGGGAATTGACGTTTCGAGTAGCCGACCAAACGCGTACTTGCGTACTTGTGGCATGTATGTCTCCTTTAGCGTGCCCATGGTTTTTATAGCCGAGTAGTACTGCTTGGATGCAACCAGCTCGTCAAAGCTGGCCACCATACGAACAACTTCTACGCTGCCCTGAACTGTATCAATGGCTGCTTGAATATTGCGGTGCTCACGACGCAAACTAAGAAGCTCAGCTTTCTTCTCGTACAGAGTCTTGCCCGACTGTTGCAGTTCAGCGTTCAGGCCAACGACCTTTTCCTGCAACTCTGATGTGTTTTGCCGCACTTTGAGCAGCTGTGCAACCGACTGCACAAACTCCTGATGGTAGCTACCGCATAGTTTCATAATTTCGGCGTCCTTGCGCTGAGCAAACAGCTCGACTTGTTGTTGAAACAGCTTCTGCTTGTTGGCTCGATATACGGAGTGAATTAGTGGGCCTAGTTGTTCCATTGCCTCTTCAACTGTTGACACGCCGCCCGACCCAGCACCGCCCAAGCCAACGCTGTCAGACAGCAGTACCAACTGCTGCAACTGCTGCTGTATTGAATCGGCCATTACAAAATAGATGTTCCAAAAATACGCGAGAATGCAAGTAAAGATAAAATGTGTGGTCTTCAGCTCGAATACAAGCCAAAGACTAAAGCCGATCAGATTTAAAGACTATGAGGTCATCAAACCACAGGTTTTTGCTCTACTTTCCACCTTTATTTGATATTTGTTTTTGCATAACTCACCTCAATTCGTACACATACATGTGTTTATAGTCATGAGCAGTGACGCAGAGTTTCGGTTGCAGCGGCCAACCGTCATTCTCAATGGGTTTGACATTTACGAAAGCAAGACGCGCCTGTGCATTGTCGGGTCGAATGAGTCCGAAGGCTACTACCGCGTGCTGCGCATAAACCGTACGACAGATGATATAAAGGCGTTGGTAGAGGACGATATGAGCTACTCGCGCGAGAGCATACGGGCAGTGGTGAGCGGGATCCAGTCCAGCGGAATGAAACTTGTGGTGGCAAACGTGTGCGGAATCCTAGGGTTTGTGCGGTTCACCAAAGGATGCTATATTTCGCTGGTGACTGGCCGTAAGCCCGTGGCGCTGTTGGGCGGCCACTACGTGTACCATGTTGAGGATACACGGCTGCTTAGCATTGCGTTCCGCCCTGAGCGGTCAGATGCCGAGGAGCGGTGCATTACGCGGTTCAAGAATGTCGACTTGACCAAAAACTTTTACTACAGCCACACATACGACATTACGCATACGCTGCAGCACAATGTGGATATGGGGACAGTGCGGGGAGGGAGCGAGCACACGTACCACTCGATGTTTGTGTGGAACTATCAACTGATCAGCAATGCGACGCAGGGAGTTGGGCTGGGCGCCGAGTGGACCATTGCGCTGATTCACGGGTACGCAGACCAGTCCAAACTGTCGATCTATGGGCGTGACGTGTACATAACATTAATTGCTCGTCGGTCGCGTGTGTTTGCTGGCGTGCGGTATCTGAAACGCGGAGTCAATGACGCCGGATATGTGGCCAACGATGTGGAGACTGAGCAGATTGTAAACATGATGGAGGTGACGTCGTTTGACATGCCAGCTGGGCGACCGTTCTCAAACCCCAGCTACACAGCGTACGTGCAGCACCGCGGCTCGATTCCGCTATTCTGGTCGCAGGAGACAGCAGGCATTGCACCTAAACCGCCAATTGAGATCAACGTGCGTGATCCATACTTTGTCGAGGCAGGACGGCATTTTGACCGGCTGTTTGGGCGCTATGGCACTCCAGTGATTGTGTTGAATCTGATCAAGACCAAGGAGCGGGCCAAGCGCGAATCAGCGCTGGGTGAGGAGTTTTCAGAGGGATTGCGGTACCTCAACCAGTTTCTGCCGCGCGGACGCAAGATCCGGTATCTGGCGTGGGACATGTCGCGTGCCAAGAAGAATCGGCAAGATGATGTACTGGCTATCCTCGAGGTGATTGCTGAAGAGACGCTGACACTAACAGGCTACTTTCACAACGGTGCAGAGCTGTATGCCAACTATACTAAGCGTCGGCGCGCTGGTGATGCCCGTGCACAGCGCACGGCAGTGCGACGGCAGACCGGTATTGTGCGCAGCAATTGTATCGACTGTCTTGACCGCACGAATGCCGCACAAAGCATTATTGGCAAAGTTGCGCTGGCGCACCAGTTGTTTGAGCTGGGGCAGATTGCACAACCCATCTTGTCGTTCAACACCGATGCAGCTATGATTATTGAGGAGATGTATCACGACTTGGGCAATACCATTGCGCTACAGTACGGCGGTTCGCATTTGGTCAACACGGTGCAGACGTACCGTCGCAGTACAAACTGGCGGAGCCACTCGCGCGACATTGTCGAGTCGCTGCGTCGTTACTATTCCAACTCGTTGCTTGACATGGAGCGACAAGAGGCTATTACGTGTTTTGTTGAAAAGTCTATCTTTGCCGAGTGCAGTGCTGATTCAGAGTCGACAGATGGCCACATAATGGACGACGAACTGGGAAAGGTTATCAGCCGGCCGAACCAGGTGGGCAAGCCAGTGTTCCGCAAGTGGTGGACCACATTGGGAGACGACTGCGACAGCACATGCTCAGTTGAAGAGTCGCCGCAGGATGCACAGGCGCAAGAAACTGGAGCAGCACTAGAGACTGCGTCCGACGGGTACTGGAACGAATACTACAGACCACACACGTACACATCCCTCGACAGCCTGTTCGTCGGCAGCCTGAACAGCTCAGCGTCTCTACATGCAGAGGCCGACGCCCAAACAGTTCCCAGCCCATTTGCAGATCGCGGTACAAGCGCTGCACGCCGTGGCACAGACACATATACGTATGTGCAGCGAGAGCCAAAGTGGCTAAAGTCAGAGTGCGACGAGTACATTGATCCGACTCGTGTGTCGCGGCAGGAGATTTACGAACGCGTGTGTGCAAAGACAGTGGTTGCGCAGACTCTGCAGCCCATTGGCATTGGCGGATGGGTGACCGATGGCGTCACGGCGCCGCTGCAGGAGCCGCAGGTCGGACCAGCAGAAGTTTCAGAGTACGAAAAGTATGTGCACCAGTTTGACGACCTGCATAAATGGATTGTTCCACCGAGCACACTACTGTATAGCGATTACGTAAAGGCACAAGAAACAGGTCCATCTGGCCCAGATCTGCGTATCAACACGTCAGAGTTTGAACTGGGATCGCGGCCGCAGACGCCGGTGCTGGGCGGTTCCGGGTACCCAACTCGTGTTCCGTTTTCAGCACAGCCAGCAGAGGGCAGCCGACAGCTGCGTCAGCGCCTGCTTGGCTCTCGAATTACGTCGCCAAATGCAGGGCATGGGACGGAACCTCGGTTGCGCTCAAACACAGGCAGCGACCGTGGATCGCTGTGGCGGCTATGGGCGCAGTCATCGGGCAGCGACAGAGAAGAAACTCCTTCATATGTGCCGCTGAGTGCTGGCCCAATGCCAACGCCGCCTAATGCGCGGCACCGACATGACCGTAGTCGGTCGGTGGACTTTGCTAGCATGCAATCTATGCGCCGCATGCCTGCTGCTGTAAAAGACAAGGTGGATGGCGCTATGGCTGAGCCAAGGGTCGCTGAGGCTGATTTGAGCATCTACCAAAACTATGTCAAAATGCGCAAAGCCATGTCACATGTAGGCATTGATTGATATTCAATAGTTACTTTTGCATCCTCGATATATTGCCGAACCTAGTTTTCTTGCTTTCAAAATAGTCAGCTACAATAAAAATAAATGGAAAGGGCTGCTTACATTCTGGAAATAACCGTCTGGAGCTCGTCCGGAGTGTAGATCTGGTACCCCTTCTCGGGTGTAACCTTTGCCAGCTGGACATTAGTGTTGCTGAGCTTCTCCTCCATGACCTGCTTTAGCACCTTTAGCGCCAGCACCTCGGCATCTTCCAGCGAAATATCCCGATGGTACTGCTCCTGCAGCGCCGTCTGCGCGCCCTCCGACCCTGCGCCAATCGCCTTCGCCTCGTATCTCAAAAACGTACCCGACGGATCCGTATGGTACAACTGCGGGCCACGCTCATCAGTGCCTGCAATCAACAGCGCCACGCCAAACGGCCGGCTCATCGTCGACTCCTGTCCATCCGCACCCTCGCCAAACCGCAGCGCCAAATCGCACACCGCCTGCGTGCAGCTCTCCACCGGAATCGGCTCCTCGTACGAAAACGTATGGTTGAGCGCCTCCACCCGTGCATGCTCAATCATCGTACGCGAGTCGGCCGTTAGGCCAGACATTGCACATGCAATGTGATGGTCGATTTCGAGAATCTTCTCAATCGAATCGGCCACGAGCAACGGGCTGGTTATGCGCTTCTCTACAGCGAGCACTACTCCGGCCGAGGTGCGGATGCCGATGGCAGTTGTCCCTAGCTTGATGGCTTCGATGGCATATTCGACTTGGAAGAGACGGCCTTCGGGCGAAAATGTGTTGACGCCGCGGTCGTATTCAGAGCGAGTAAGGAACATGGTTTAGAAACAAATGCAAGCGTAATTGACAAGCCCCGGGCTTCTTCTTTGCTCTTCTTTTAGTTTGGTATAATATGAATTAAGAGACAGCAGCAAATACAGATGCGCAAGCAAAAAGAATAGTTTGCTCTGTAAGAGTTGTTGCTGGCATCAAAATGTAAACGAGCCCACACGTCACCATCATGCGGACTCAGGGGACACTCAATGTCACCTAGGTCCCCTTTTATTTTTAAAGCAAATATTTGTACTATTACACGTGTGAGCTTATTTAAATAGCATAACTCGCGGTCGCGCCTTCAAAATATTGCCAAAAAGAAATAAACAAAAACTTTTCTTTTTCTTGTTTCGCAAAATCAAAGTTTCAATTCGTTGTTTTATTCTTGTTTTTGGTTGCGTGCTTTATACAGGTCAACAAACAACTAAATCATGAATGGACGTCAAGCAGGCGCGCCGGTAGGCAGCCAGGGCTTGACTCCGGTCGGCTCGCCTAATCGCATCAAGCGCCGAACAGGGCCTGGACTGGGCTCGCCGCGCTTTGGGTCACCGCAATTTCCACGTACTGATGCTCAAAATTCAGAGAGCAACGCCGAACCCACACGCTCGACGTTTGCCGAACGCATTTACCAGAGCACTGGGCGGTTGCGAGCTCATCCTGAGCCAGGCTCGTCGTTTGGTCTGGCGTCGCAAACTCCGATTGCACAGAACGATAACTTAAACATGCTCTCCGCGGGGCAGCTGAGCCAGCTTGATTTGGGGGCTGGCAGCAGCGCGGACGTTCTGTCATCGACGGGATCGCCGGCAAAGTCCGGGGTTGCAAGTGCTGCGGCAGCTCTTAGACGGGCTCCGCCACCACCGGTTACAATGTCAGCGCCAGCAGCCAAACCGATAAAGGCTGGTGCCGTCCAGACGCCATCCTCTGCAATCCCAGCTACCGTGATTGATTTGCCGAGCCAGCGCATGTACGCACTGGCCGTTTTGGGGCTGCTGGTAGCATGGAAGATGTACGATGCTATTTCGCTAAGCGTTGATGTGGGCCGAACCAGTTTCTACTTGTTTGTCAAGTGGTGCCTTCTTGATACGGCTATGTGGTACGGAGCCTGGTTCCTGCGCATTCCGCGCCTGTCCATATTGTCTCATATAATGTACGTGCTCATTGCGCTGTCGGTGTTTATTAACCTCAATCTGTTCTATTTGACCATGAGCGTGCTGACGCTGGCAGTCAAGCCGGTGGCTGTGAGCTTGGCCACCGGCTGGTTGCGGTCGGTCAAAAGCATTCCGTGGCTCGGGCCGCGCCTAGTGGGCGACAGCGATCTGCTTATAGACAGCTTTGAGCTTGACGAAGCACACATTCTAGGGCGGCACACTATTCACATTTTGCCGCACAGTCTGACTCATATGAACCCGCAGGGCCGGAGCTTCTGCATTGATGAGGCGCAGTTGCGTGCTGAGCCGTGGTACCAAAAATACGCGTCGGGACTGTTTGGTCATAGCGGTCACTCTCAGACGCTTATTCCAATCCTGATCAACGGAACACATCCTGATTCGATTTCTTATGCGTACACGTCGTTTGAGACCGGCCAGCGCCAGCTGCGCACCATCAAGAACACAGGTGCGCTACAAATGGAGACCAACGCGGTGTATCCGACACTTGGAAACTGGGTCATGGCCACGTACTATTTGCCGGTCAGCGAGGTCGGTGCGTACGAGATATTCTCGGTAAAGGATCGAAAGGGGCTAGAGTTCCGTACCGCAGCGCAGGCGCCACCCACAATTGTGGTTACGTGTCCGCGGGCACAGCTACAGTGGCTGGATGATGCGCGCACTGGCGATAACTTTGTAGTTGGCAGCGACGGGCACGCAAGCATATGCCAGCGGATCGACCAGGATCACTTGGTTGAGTCTCGCTCAACGGGCGATGGGCTACTTCAGGTTGTGGTCGAGGGCTACGAACCAATCGAGATGACGGTGGTCCGGCTTGTGAACGGCCATCGCGAAGTTATCAGTCTGGACGGCATTCAGCCGCAGTCTATGGATACGCAACCGACACACAGCGAGACTCTTAATGCTACGCAGATTGCTGCCATCGAAAAATGGTCGCGGTTCCAGACCCGCAAGTCGGCGTACACGCTGAGCGACACGTTTTTACGGCCTGGCGAGTATGTGTACAAGCTAGAGAGCATTCGTGATGCAGCCAACCACTCGGTTGTAACGTCGGGATTGGGCGGCAAGGGCATCTTTGACGGCAGCAAGGCAGCCGAGGGCAAAGCGACGTCGTACATGGCCCGCATCCAGGTGCATCGCCGGCCAAGTGCCAGCTGGGCCGATGCTCTGCTGAATGCCGAGCTACCGCTGCGCCTGTCGGACGATCGTGCGCGTAAATCTGATTACGCGTTGCCACTGATCCTTTCAGGCACCGGGCCGTGGACGGTCAACTATATTATTGCCAACGGTGACGAGGTCACGCAAGAGTCCAAGAAGTTTTCGAAGGCAGAGGACTCGACTATTGACGCCCGGCGACCAGGAACGTACCACTTGCTTGACGTGAGCGACAAATTCTGCGGCGGACAGGCCAGCAGTACAAATATCACGCTAGTTCAGACACCCAAGCCTGCAGCCAACGTTTCGTCTACACCGATCACAGCACACGAGTGCGGCGGTGAAATTGGTGCACTGATTGAGCTGGAACTGACCGGGCGGCCACCGTTTGCGGTGCACTATCGTGAGCGCAACCTGCGGTTCCCAAACAGCCGGCCGATTACGCGCATAGTGCGGACGCAGCAGCGGCGGCATTCGTTCAAGGTGATGCCCGATATGGCTGGTACGTACGAGCTGGAGTTTTTCCGCCTGGAAGACGACAATTATCCAAGTGGGCAGCCAATGTCAGCGGCCATTGAGCAGGCGATTCACGCACAGCCATCGGCCAAGATTGACACTTTGAACGGCCGCATTGCATCACGGGCTTGCATGGGCGAGGAGCTTGAGCTTCCGGTGCGGCTAAAGGGTCAGGGACCGTGGGAGCTTGTGTATAACATCGTGTACGAGAACCGGCGCACAGCCAAGACAGTCTCGGGCATCACTGACGAGAGCTACACGATTGCGCTGGGTGCATTTGACAATGCGGGCGAGTACACCATCGAGCTGGCACAGGTAAAGGACGGTAACCAATGTGCACGAGATTTGATTGATGTGTCGACGGTAGTTACTGTGCGTGAGGGCGGACCGCGTGTCGGCTTCCAATGCCCCGACAACGGTATCCATGTGCTAGACGGTGAGCAGGCGCAGATGCCAATTAATGTTGCTGGCGAGTTCCCAGTTGAGGTGCGGTATCATAAGATTGGTGATACCTCTGGCCATGTGCATACAGCAACGATTCGGCGCAAGTCACAACAGCAGAGCTCTTCGCAGCTGGCATCAGTCATAGCGTATGGGCCGGGCGAGTACGAGTTGTTGGCGGCCAGCGATATTTGCGCCGGCACAATTGATACACAGCGCGCGCGCTGCTCGGTGCACGTAGAAGCCAAGCCAAGTGCCTGGTTTGTTACCGATAGTTTGCGCCGGGACATCAATGACGCACACGACACGGGCATCTGGCGCCTGCATGAGTCGTGTGAGGGCGCTGCACTGCAGAGCGCGTTTGAGCTGGGACTGAGTGGATCAGGCCCGTGGAAGATCGACTATCGCGTAGACTATTGGGCGACAGGCAATGCACGCAGCGGTGTACCATCATTTACTGACCGCACCATTACGCACTCGCTGGTTGTGATGCAAACTAGCACTCTCAAGCCTGAGTGTTGCGAGCCAGGACTGTACCGGTACACATTGTTGTCGGTGCGCGATGAGCGTTACCAGAAGCCGCAGTTGCTGCTTGCTGCACACGAGGCGGTAGCTGCTGAGGCGGGCGTTACAGTTGTTGAGCATCTGATCACCAAGAGCCCGCTGGCGGAGCTGCGCGCGTACTCGCCAGACGGAACACCTCTGGACACGTCATCTTCATCGCGCGGGTCGTTCCGGCGTCAGCCACGATCAATTAAGCACTGCTTGGCGCCAGGCCAGTCAAAGAGTGACGGCGACGCCCAGACATGGGCCAAGCTGCACAAGTACTTGCCCGTGTTCCGCATCGAGTTTGAGCCAAGTGGAAAGGCACCGTTCCAGGCGTGGGTTGAGGTGTTCCCGGCCAGCGGGCCAAGCGAGGTTGTGCACCTGGAGGGAATCGCAGGATACTCGCAGCCCATTACGCTTCCGGACCACGTTGCGTCGCAGATTGGCCGGTACCACATGCGGCTGGTGCGGACGCGGGATGCACGCGGGTGTGAGCACCAGTTTGTCGATCCAAGCGAAGTCGGACTGGGTCGAGCTGATCATGGCAGTGCGGCGATTGCTGGTGGAATTGAGATCGAGTACATTGAGGCTCCAAATGCTCGTCCGGCATCGGCAAGCCCAGCGGCAAATCCGTCGCGCAGCGTTTGTGTAGGCGATGTGCTTGCGTTTGAGCTTCGCGGGCTGAACTCGTGGAACGTTGACTATGCGTACAACTCGGCACGGCGGTCAACGTCAGTGACAAAGCGGCTGTTCCGGCGCATTGCGGATGTTCCGGGGAACTTTACACTTCAGCGTGTGTGCCACCGGGCAGCAAACGAGTGCTGCAGCGAGTTTGACGACCTGGCATACGCAGTGCACGACATTCCGCGTGTGCTGGTGAGCGGAGGCAAAAACGTGTACCAGGACATTTTGGAGGGCGACATGGTGGACATCCACCTTGATCTGGTGGGTGCTCCACCGTTTACGTTTACATGGCAGCGGCGCAGCATTGATGGCGCAAAGGTGCTAGAGTCGCACACAGTCAAGGATCTAGATGCGTTTTCGTATACAATTAGTACGGCGTCGGAGGGAACGTTTGAGGTGACGTTTGTGCAGGATCTCTACTGCCAGTATCCCAAGGCATAAAGATAGTTCTTTCATGTTTGTTTAGTCGTAAAGACATTTGAATTTTTACAACATTGGCGAAATCAACCAGTGTGGGTGACAGTGTCCCACAACCTTTATTGCAGAGCGTCAAGTAACATGTGCCAAATTGTATATGAGGTGTATCAACAGTTTAATGTATATTTGCTGGTAACTATTTATATCTGATTTGAAATAGCATACAAGATGAAGGTGGTAGCACTAGTCAGGCAAGTATAAAAATAGCAGTGTCGTTTATATTAAATATAGCGCTAATGTGTGTGCTTTAAACTGGTTGATATGCGGAGGAGAGGTAGCGGTGGCAAGGACAGTACGTACAACATGATGAAGTGCGTGGAGAACGGACATGAGATTGTAGCGCTGGCGCACGCACATCCGCCGCGCACAGGGGCAGCCGAGGAACTTGACAGTTTTCTGTTCCAAACCGTAGGATCAAGCGTCGTGCGTCTAGTGGGCGAGTGCATGCAAGTACCGTACTACGAGCGGGAGATCCGCGGTACTGCAGTATCCCAAACGCTGGATTACGCAGAAACGCTGGATGATGAGACAGAAGACCTGTTTGCGCTGCTGTCAGAAGTACAACGCGCACATCCGGACGTGGGAGCAGTGTCGGTGGGAGCGATATTTTCGAGCTACCAGGGAAACCGCGTGCAACACGTATGCAAACGACTAGGTCTGGAAATGCTCGCGTATTTGTGGCACCAGGACCAGACCGAGTTGTTGCACGAGATGATGGACCAAGGCGTACATGCCGTTCTAATCAAAGTGGCGGCACTGGGCCTGGGTTCCGACGACTTGGGAAAGACACTTGGAGAAATGGAGCCCAAACTAATGGCGTTGCACAAAAAGTTTGGCTTGCATCCGTGTGGCGAGGGCGGCGAGTACGAAACTTTGACGCTGGATTGTCCGTTGTATAAGAAACGCATTGTGGTGGATGAATCGCTAGTAGTTACGCATTCAAATGACGACTATGCACCGGTTGTGTATTTGAACTTTAAGAATGTGCATTTGGAGCCCAAGTAGTGCATTTTTGGTTATGAAAATGTGGAGAACTTTGGTGTCTTTAATGGTATGCTACTGCTGTAAATGAGTATGTTTTTCGTTGTATCATTAGAGAAAATTTTAAGAATGTGTCCATTTTTATTCCACTTGAACTTCCAAGTTATTCAATTCTTAAACATATTTTCAAGCTAATTCATACATATCATGGATATGCCATCAGGATCACATGTGGCTTGGTGGTACGGCCGAGCCATCCGCATATATTTTGGCATTAGTCTGCTCATATCCGCCATGTGGCTGGTCAAAGTCGCGTTCAGCACATGCCCACTCGACGTGTCACCGACCACGGCACAGCCAGCAGCCACATGCACAGAGCACAATTTGCCTCCACCCACATATCGGCGCGCATCCACCGACCACATCTATTGCATCAACGCGCCGGCGCGGCGGGGACGCAAGGCCCGCATGGCCGAACTGTTTACATATCTGCGGCTGGACGCACACATGTTCAACGGCAGTCATATCGATGCATGGCGCGACATGATCAAAATGGGCCACGAACGAGCTCTGATTACCGAAGACGATGTGGACTTTGAAGTCGACGCGGTGGCCAGCATTCGTGCAGCGCTGGCGGCGGTGGACGCAAAACAGCCGAAATGGGACATTCTGTATGTGGGCCACTGCTCGATGGACGAGACTCAAGGAGAGCGCGTGGAAAAGTCTGTGCGTCCGTTCTGTACGTCTGCGTATGTGGTCAGCCGTCGGGGCGCACAGCGACTGGTTGCGTACTTTGCACGCAATGCACGAGCGCCGCATGCACTGGACGTGCAGCTCGTGGCAATGGTCAAGCGCAAAATGCTCAGGGCGTATTCGGTGTTTCCGCCCGTCGTGTTCCAGCGCCGCGATCTGTACCCGTCCGACGATGGCATGGAGCTGCGTGTTGCGCGGTTGTTCCGCAACCCTGCGTGGAACGAGGCACAGGAGCTTGTGCCTCGCCTCGCCAACTGGGCTGATCCTCCAGACGCGGATCACATGCATCCGGCGTTCCAGTACATTCCCAAATGGATGGAGCACCGTCCGACCGTCAATTAAATAGAGCCCAGGTGATCTGAATTATCTCAATACAACAGATATTAGGCAGAGATGCGTGCAATGCGCCCGTTGTCGCCCAGCAGCACACATGTTGCGGGTACGGGCTGCGTAGCCCGGCGTTCGCTTCCAGCCGTCTCCACCACCAGGCTGCCGCCCAGTGGCTGCGTCGGGCCCTGCACCAGGGTCCATCCCTGCCCCACGCTTACGCTGGCCTGCAGCTGCCCCTCAGCTCCAAGCCCGTACACTTCGACCACGCCACGCCGTGCCGCATACACAACCACAAACACGCACTGCTCCTTATCGCTCTCCGTGTTCTCCATCCATGCGCACTGGCTGCCACGCAGCCCTTTCAGCATATCTACGACTTCGCAGCTCTCCAAGTCAACCACCATTACGCGCCCAAGCGAGTCGGTCAGCGCAGCGAGTGCGTAGGACTCGGGGGAAAGCGCAATGCTGAGCACTTTGCGCGGGCTGTCGCGCACCGCCATTACGCATGGCACGCGTGTACCGGCGTCGGTTCGGCTCGGCGTGCTCTGGCCCGACTCAGACAATGCTGTGCTGCGCCGGAAGTATGACTTGGCCATGCTTAGCACGGCGCCCGTGACTCGTGCCGCCATTTTCCCGGCCACTGCCACCGCCGAAACCGCTGCTGCTGCGTCCTCGCTCGTTGCAAACACTCCAAATGCTGCGTCACCATGACACGGCGCCACCAAGAACCGCGCCGTAGCTTCTGCCACATGGGGACTCGACGTGTGCTCATGTTTGGCAAGCTGTGCCAATGGGTCGCGCATGGCCGGTCCAAAGCTGATGGCATCCGATACGCGCGGCGTGTGCAAGTCAAATGCCCATTTCTTGTACTGAAACATTGGCCCAGCAGAGTCGTCTGCTGCCTCGCTCAGACACAGCCGCAGCGCCAAGTACAGCGACCGTCCGTCTACGCTGACCATTGTGCCGTCTTGAAACGTCAGATTCATCTCTTCGCTCTCCCCTGCCGTCATGCGCTGCCGGCTCGTATCTGGCAACGGCATGCGCAGTCGGATATGTATCAGTGGTTGCGGATGGAACTGGTGTGCTGTGAGCAGGTGTCCGTGTGCCGAAAACACCCGCATGTATCCGCTCGAGTACCCGGCTACTACGCACACTGACCCTGCGCCTCTTCGCTGCAGTTGCGGCGTGTATATGTCCATACAATACAATGCGGTTATTGTTTCGTCGGCCATTGCTGCATCGTTGCCCAGCGATACTAACTGGCAATCGCCCCGGCCATCTGCTTGGCCCCATTCTAGCAGCATAAACCGACTCTCGTACGCTAGCGCCACGTACCTCCCGCCAATTGACATTGCGCATATTGCTTTCTTCATGCACGCCTGGTACCGCTCCGCCAGTCTATCCGCATCGAGTTGCTTGCCGTCGTCACTGTCATCGTTGCCAAACAGCAGCTGCTGAAGTGAAACAGGTATCTGACCATCCACTGACACCTGCGCTCGGCCGTTTTTGGCCACAAACTGCTGCCGTGCGCTCATTACAAATATATATGTAGTCTTAAACTTTAGAAGTGCCAATTAATGTCGCATTTACCTTTTAGGGCGTCATGTCATTATTTAAATATTTTACAGTTTTTTGGGAGTGTATGGGATAGATGAGATGGATGTGATTTATCATACTTCACTGACTGCTATTTTTGGTTAACGCAATAAAGTCAGTCGAGAATGGCTTTACTTATCTCTATTTGTCGCAGACGCACATAGGTGCTCGCTCTGTATTATTGTCCATAAGCCCAAAAAGTCAAAAACCCTAATTTATGGATAGCCGATCACTTCTTGGATATGTACGCGTGGGAAAATACATGTTTTTGACTACCCCACACTGCATGAGTTTATACCGACTGTACGCTATAATTACACTTTCCAAAAATGTTTTAGCCATGTCTGTCGACACCTTAATCGATACCACATAATCTCATTTCCTTTTTTAAAATACACCTGACATTGACTAGCGTAAATGTGGCTAACGGCACATTGTTTGCTTAACCCGGAATGGCTTGTTACTATCTTGGCGCGACAACTCCAAAAAATAATAAAAATGCTGTTTGCCTCCAAAACTTTCTTTCTTGTCTTCTTTCTCCTCGAATCAATTCTGCTCTTACTTTACAATGCCTGCCGTTTATTCTATGCTTGTTTCTCTCTTAGATGCTGCTGGCCATGCATCATCCAGCCTTGGCTATATCCGTGACTCGCCAGAAACTGTATGGGCGCTAGCGTCGCTATCACTGTTTATTGACACGTTTATCTATATGCTGACTGTGTCGATGCTGCCAGAGATATTACAAGACACGATGGGCGCTTCCGAGTCGGCAAACGGCGTTGTAACTGCAATGTTTGGTGTTGGCGCTGTGCTTGGGTGTTTTGTTTCTGGAATACTGAGCGACCGTATTCGTGAGCGCCGCGGGCTGCAAATGATAAGCTCGCTCATATACTCGGTTTCAGGAATCGTGTTTTATTTCTCCCGCCACTACTACCAAATTTTGCTGTTTAGGCTCATTGATGGCATTGCCTCAGGTGTAGCGTGCACGCTATTATATGCGTCAATAGGCGACGTATACCCAGCCAATTTATTGGCATTCAAAGTGGCCATTGTATATTTTTGCAACAATATTGCGTACACAATTGGTCCCATTTGTGGACAGCGCTTGTTTGACTTGGCCGGGGTCAAGGGACCGGCTGCGTTGGTTATAGCTTTGGGCTTGCTTAAGCTTGTGGCGCTGTTTGTGTTTTCCAACGACTCGCTGGCCATTAGAAGTGCGGTGCGTAGTCATGCGTATATTTCGGCAGCTGATGACAGCACCTTTTCCAAGTCACACGAGTCGGTTGCGAGCATGTCAATCCCAAAGTTAATAATGCAACCACCAGTTATTATATCCACGCTATCCATCGTTACGTCTATTGGAATCCAGTGCATGCTAGAAGGACTTGTTCCGCTGCACCTCGTTGACAAGCTAAACCACGATCAAGACAACGGAATCACGTTTGTTATTCTGGGCTTGGTGTTTACCTTGATGGTGCCCATAGTGGGCAAGGTCACTGACTCGCTCATCGAGTGGCGAGGAGAGGCAATGCGCTATTATGCAATGATGTTTGGAGCTGTGGTTACAGTTTGCTCGGTGCTTCTCATGGCGCTGGCCAATTCGTACGCCGTGATGATGGTCGGTTATGCGTTCTTTGCCGTCGCTGACTTGTGCATGTTTATTCCAGCACAGAGCGCATACGGTGATTTTGTAAATGGCGCAAACACCGATTCAATGGCACGCGGGTACTCCATTTCTGTGTTTGCGTGGGCTTTGGGCGCCATTTCTCTACCCCCAATCGGCACGGCTTTGTACTCGCGGTATGGGTTTTTGAGGCCGTCAATTACAATTGCAGCTGTTCCGTGCGCTATTTGCGCTATAGCATGTCTATTGTTTATTATTTTTGATAAACGCAAGCACAGGTAGCTCGACTTTTGTGTTTACAGAGCTCTATTAATATTAAATTTGTGTAGAATGTGTTTTCCAAATCTCGGACCTACAGATATTTTTTACAGATGTTGAGAAACATTATTTTAGCAGTTTCTGGCATTAAATTACTTGCTCAAACACTGACTACTTTTCAAATTAACTGATATAGCCAAGCCGCTTGAATATTTGTTTAATCTACTTATATGATGTATCAATTGTATAGATATAGAATAAAAGCGCTG
>JANBQV010000147.1:0-21061 GCA_027577495.1 Coemansia sp. RSA 720 | reverse complement strand
GTATCGACGCCGCAAATTGCGGGCTCCAGTATTTCACAGAAGCGTATGAGCGCGCCTGCACTGCGTATGAGCGCGCCTGCACTGCGTATGAGCGCGCCAACGCTGTGTACACATCCCAGTTGGAGGCAGCCGTTGAGCGAGTCGACCGGTTGCTCATCCGTGAAGCTGAGCGGGCAGCAACGGCGGCGACAATGAGCATGGTCGGTGCACCTACGCACCGGACGCTGCTTGAGGGGCTGCCACCTATTCATGTGGGCTCCAGTGCTGAGCTGTCAGCTCGCCCATGCTCAGAACAGGATCAGTCAGATGCGGATTCAATCTACAGCTCAACATTCAAAATATAATACTTTACCAAAAAGAAGACCAGGTCAACTAACCTATTTGGACAACAGGTCAGGTCCTCTTCCTAGTTCAGATGCCTTAGTTACGTAAATATGTCACGGGCTACTATTGTTAGAGATAACAAATAATAAAGTCCTATGTTAGCTCTATTTTGTACGCAATTGTTGATAAAGAGTAATCTTGATAAACGCCTGTTTTATTTGTTAAAGTCACTGCTGGTATTGCTGGTCAAATTACTTTAATCAATACAAAATGAAATGTAATGTTTGACTGCACAAAGTATGCGATGTGTTTGAGAGGTTATTTTCAGTACTTGCGAAACAGTTGATGTTTAACAAATTAGACCAAATTTGTGCTGAGGCCAAATTGCAACTAAAGATCAAGGGTTATTCAACTTGTGTTGATCTAAACGCCTGACCAAATTTTGATGGTGCGTGAATGTGGCAATCATTATATATTTGTAGTTTGACGCCAAAAAAATAGTTTCTTGGATAGTTATGTTATACAATTTTTGTCAATTATTACCTGTTAAACGTATAGATCCACATAGAATATTAAAACATGTTGTTAGTGCAAACATAAATTATTTGCTGTACAGCTTAATTAAGCAGTTTGTTACTAATGTAGATGTGACGTCAGAAGAGTACACACTGTGATGTCGGTTTTACCCGACATTCGGTGTTTGTGAGACTTTGAATATCAAAGGAATGTTTCCATATGTCCACTCGTGTAAACATTATTTTATATTACTCTGCATTTGTTATAAAAGCAGATGCAGAAGGCGCAGAAGAGGTTTTCTCAAGCAGACACTATTTTATTATAAATATTTTTATTAACTTGATTATTCTCATAAAAGTCTTGGGCTTCAAATGGTTACTTTACGCCACATGTGGCGTGCTACGCACAGAATGCCTGATATAAAAAGGCAAAAATTATGGAATTAGGCAGTCTGGTTGCTCCTTTATGGACTTCATTATTCTCACTGCTAATATGGGCTTCAGATTTTCACATAAATTAGATTCCTCACCGAACACCAGCGCCCGTGCGACCAAACGGCCCCGAATTGAAGACTATTCAACGCAGACCAACCCAAGTCGCGCCGCCTCATCCCCACTCCCTGCGGGGGGATGCCGTCAACTCGGCACATTGGGCCGGTATAAATGCAGTGGGGCATGAATTAAACATTTGTTCAGGCGTGTATGGGCGTGTGCACGCTGCCTAGCCGTTGCGCAAGGAAGCAGCAGCAAACATGATCGGTACACTGTTTTGGGCTTACCATGTGAGCCACTACGCCAAGGATGATGGTCCTATGGCGTAACTGTGCTAGGATTACTTCTGTCCATAACCGAATGCAGAAAGTCCAGTTGAATAGACATTTATTATGAAAAGGAAACTACTTGAGAAAACCTTTTCTGTGCTGCCAGCGCTTGTTTCTTTTATAGGAATTGCCGATTCCTCCACCGTTCTACTTTTCCAGGAGTTTGACCATGACGTTTCTCTAATGACACTGCACTTTAGTCAGCCCGTTGATGAAAGTGAACAAATGCCCCGATGCAACGTCACCGGTCATGCCTCATAGCGGTTGCGTGGCTTATGGCTTCACAATTATTTTGCAGACCGCGAGGTTGGCAGTAACCAGATTGTGTGCATGGGTAGCCTTGCATGGTATGTTGCAAATGCAATATTTGTGCTATATAAGACAACTTTTTTAACAAAATTGGCGAACTGGCAACTGTGTTTCCTAAATAATCCTGCCATTATTACCGCTAAAATGGATTCTACGCTTTTGCCCAAGATAGATAACCGCACTAATGTAGACGGCGGTTCTCAGACGTACAGGGAGGTAGGCGAATCAACTCGAGCTTGTCCAAGCCGCACTGCCTCCCCTCCGCTGCCTGCCGGGTTCCCGCTGCCGCCTGCCGGTTACGAGTCATACTTTGAAATATGGGCTAAATTCTGGCGCCGGTGTCATGGCAGTGATGAACTCAGCATCGAAATGCAGCTAGAGATGTGTAAGTTTGTTCGCACTGTCGAGAACCTCAAAAAGCTTGGCGAAGTCGAAAATAACGAGCTGGCATATGTTCATGATCTTCATGTTTGCCGAGGCCAGGCAGTCAGCAAGCTGAAGGCTGCCGTTGACCCAAAACAATCAACCATGTTTGACGCAGCAATGCGTCAATTGAATACTATTTCAGAATTATACAAGCGTACCTACGCTGAGTACAAGAGTGCCTATGACGCGCACATATTGCAAGTGGAAGCAGCTACTAAGCGCATCGAGCAGCTACTCAATTGTGAGGCTCAGTTGGTGGTGACAGGGGAAAATGACCAGTATACCAACACGCCTGAAACTGCCCAAGTGACCGCCACAAATTTATGAGCACGCTGATAAAACACCAACTATCCACTCAGGTCTGGTACAGGAGTAGCCAGAAGCGGATACTATCTGCAATTCCAATATCTGAGACGTAATCCTGGGCTGGAAAGATGGCCAGACCAACTAACCTGGTTGGAGGGCTGGTCGGGTTCTCTTCCTGGTCCAGAGACCTTGACGGTGTATGGTATATCATTTTTATTTTGAAAGAAAATAAATAATTATTTCATCAGTGCAAATTATGTCATTTACACAAAATTTTAATTGCAGAGTACTTTGTTACAATGTTTGTTGTTATTGCTGGTCAGATGGTTTGTACTCTCAATTTTTTAACCACTCGCTGTTTTGATTATATTGTGACATGTATTTTAGCGGCGAGTCTTGTTAGCAAACATAAAGCAGTTGTTGTTGAGCAATTTAGACCAAATTGTATTGTTGGCAAGTGGCAAATACAGCGATTAGGAATTGTTTAACATGCTTTCATCTAAACGCCTGGTCAATTATATTGCCATGTGAAAATGTGAGCATTACATTTATTTATAGTTTAACGCTCAGAAACGGCTTCATATGAATTGTTTTAAACATTTGGTGTTATGTGCTACTAGTAGACGTAGGCCAGGTGCTGGCGCCCGTGCCATGGCAGCAAAGAACTCAGAGTTTGAATGCAGTTGGAGATCTGCAGGTTTGTTCGTGCCGTCAAAGGTCTTCCGAGTGTCAACAGCCAGGTAGCAACCAAGGCGCTGGCAAACGTAAACAATTTCAAGGCCTTCCTTGGCCGGGCACAATGCAATCTTAATGACACCAAATCAGCGGATCGGGACAAAATTGACGCTGCAAACTACAGGTTGAAGGTTATTTTATGTTGTATAATCATGTGAGATGTGTTGTAGTATAATAAAATATATTGTGACTTCAGAATAAGTTAGTTTTTCTCTCAAAATACTACCGGACAACATATCCTTATATGCGGTGTCAGTCGTGTACTGACACAGGGAAAACCTAATCCAATATATGATGTCATATATGTATAATACATGTGACATGATACATATCTCACATGATTATACAACATGTGTATCATGTCACCTGTATTATATATATGACACATAATATATTGGATTAGCTTTTCCCTGTGTCAGCACACGACTGACACCATATATAAGGATATGTTGTCCGGTAGTATTTTCATAAGAAAATTAACTTGTTTTGCAGTTATTAAACATTTTATACTACAGTTGCTGTTTGTATGCTCAGCAATTATATTGGTTCACTCCATTTGGTTAAATGTGCAAAGTACGACATGTATTTGCAGCAACTAGAAGCAAACAATCTTTATTTTGGTAGCATTCTGGTTCATTTGATTACTATCTGGATGTTGTTTACGCTGTTGGTTTGTGACGATTTTATAAAACGATGTGAGTGATAATTACTAAACTGAAGAGAAAATTAAACAGACTCTGATGAGAACGCCATCCCAACTATATCCCTACGCGATCTCCTGATCCAGTATCCAACAACACTACCTGTAAAGCAACAGCTTGTTCTCCATTCAAGCAGAGTGTTTCATGGGGATATATTTGTTGCAATTAAAAACCTACAAAAGAGCAAGGTTGACCTAGATGACTTTTCTGATTGTGGAGACCGCCAAGAGTACAACACACTAAAGAAAAAGTTTGTCTGGAATCCAAACGAGTCATATAGCGTGCTCAGGGCAACTCTACGTATGACCTGGCTTCCTTTACTTAAAGTGCATGGTGCTAAAATTATACTGGAAATCTTGTCACATATGCGTGCTTTACTCCTAATGAATGTAATTGGAACATTCATTAGCAATGGAAACACAAATCACTCTTCATTTTGGCTTCTGTTGGCAGTATGGATATTAGGCTTTGTTGTTGAACCAGCTATTGGATATTCTGAAACATCAATTACAAAACTTCATTCTACTATTGTTGGCATAGTCAAAGATAGAATGTTGGAGTGATAGTAATTGGCGATGTTGTTAGACGATGTGAGTATTTAAACAAAGGTAAAGAGGAAAACACTAGCTGTCAGATTCCATCTGAACTTATATCCCACGCGATCACCTGACCTGTCCATAACAGGAGCACTACATAATGAATAAGAGCGACTTTGTTGGTTACACTTTCGATATCAACAATATTTTAAAGGGAGATAAATATAAAACGTCAATTGATAATGTAAGCAGAATTATCCGTTTAGTCTGCTTACAATCTGTAAACATTGGCGTGATTGCTTACAAAGTTGGCTGGTTATCGACAATAACCATCCCTCTTCATTTTCAGTGCCAGCAGTGACAGCAACCAATTGAGGCACCTGAAGCCCCTAACCTGACAATAATTCCATCCAGTTAACACAATTTTGGAAGACAAGAACACAAGTATGTGCCTTGAAAGAGGCCATAGTGTATACTCTACATTATACTACATGCTTCCTTCTCGTAAACATGAGTGGCTTTAAGTGGGTTGACAAAGTTTGGGTTGTTTTTTTCTCTGTTCTTTATATGGGCATGTCCACCACCTATGATTAATCCTATCCCCTACTTCATTAGAACACTTTGAACAATAGTAAGCATTGGACTTTCCAAACATTGTCAATTAGAATATCGAATAGAATGGGTTAATTAATAGAGGAAGACAAGGAAACGATGGCCTGTAAAAATTGTGGTGGTAACTGAGGAGATTATACAACAGGGGCTAGTTTCATTTAGTAAATAAATTCATTTGCCCAACAAAGCACCTTTTGCTAGCCAAATTAATTCAATGCTGGGGCAAAGAAGACTTGTGTATGGCGGTGACGTAAAAGCAGACAGGAAGGCTGTGTATGTTTAGGTAGCTAGATACAGAATAATTTTTGGTGGAAAAGAGAAACAAGACTTGGCTATTAAAACTGCCCTTTTGAACTTTTTCTTTGGTGTTCCCACTTGGCTAATGTCCCCTAAACGACCGAATGGAAGTTCAGGGGACATTAGCCGAGTGCGGCTAATGGCCAGCGAGGCTAATAACGCAGCAAATCATCAAGTAAATCAAAACTGGCATTCTCTGATCACCAAACCTCAAACACAAAAACTACACTTTTTGTTTAGTGTCAATTACAACACGCATTTAATACTTTTAGAGGAGCACATGGTTGAATTAACAGCAGCAGCAGTGTTTGGCGTGTACGCACTTGCGAGCGCGGTAGTTTTGCAGCTCGTAAACACAGAGGTCCGCACACCATACATGGACGAGCAATTCCACATTCGACAAGCGCAATGGTACTGCGCAGGCGCGTTCGACAGGTGGGACCCAAAGCTAACCACGCCTCCCGGGCTCTACATTGTGTCCCTCGTTGCACGCACGTTTGGCGCATGTACACTTGATCGGTTACGCACCGTAAACTGTATACTCGGAGCTGGACTGTTCTGGACCGTATACGCGTTGATCCGCCGTACATATAACGTGCGGTCTGTTCGGGCGGCAATAGAGGCGCTTGCGTTGTGTATGCTCCCTACGTCGTTCTTTTTTGCGCATGTGTATTATACAGACATTGCATCGTTGCTATGTGTGCTGCTTGCACAGCTGTTGAGTATGCACAAGCGGCACATATGGGCGGGTGTGGTGGGCGGGGCAGCTGTGTGGATGCGGCAGACGAATGTTGTATGGGTGGCGTTGGTTGGCGGAGCGGCGGTAGAGCGGTGGATGAGAGAGCATGGATTTGTAAGCGGTGGGTTGGTGCAAAGTGTGGGACAGTTGGTGCAGTGGATGAGGTGTCCACGGCGTTGGCGTGAGGTTATGTGGGTGGTTGTGCCGTATGCATCGGTGGTAATGGCATTTGGCGTGTTTGTACGAATGAACGGCGGCATTGTGCTGGGCGACAAGTCGCATCACCAAGCGGGAATTCACGTTCCACAGCTGTTCTACTTTTACGCGTTTATGGCCGTCATGGCTGCGCCAACCGTATTAAGCGAAGCCCAACGCTACACTCACGCAGTGACAAGCAGGCAAGTAACATGTTTTGAAATGGCAAACTATGCTTCAGAAACAGCGCCTGTTTATGCTAATCTCTATTAATACTTTTTGTCTATAGGTCCGTGCTCAGCACCGCAGTGGGGTTAGCGCTAACTATAGTGATGACGCTTGGCGTTTCGCGGTTCACGGTCGAACATCCGTTTTTGCTCAGCGATAACCGCCATTATACGTTCTATATATGGAAGAACTTGTTCCGGAGCTACTGGTGGGCGCGGTACCTGTACATTCCAGGCTACGTGGGCTGTATAGTGGTTGTACATGCAGCGCTATGGCGCACACCAGCATTGTGGCATGCTATGTGGTTGGTGTGTACAGCAGCAGTGCTTGTTCCATCACCATTGCTCGAGCTGCGGTACTATACCGTGCCGTTCTTCTTGGCCCGGTTACACATGCCAACACCGCCGCTGCCCCGTCTATCCATAGAACTAGCCATATATGTGGTGGTTAACGCAGTCACCATATATGTGTTCCTCTACCGCCCGTTCACATGGAATTCAGAGCCCGACCAATTGCAACGCTTTATGTGGTAGCCTATGTTTATTATTTGAGCTTGTACGTACTGCCTGCCATATCCAACCGGTCTTCCCGCACCATTTGAGCGAGGAACGCGCGCAACTCGTCTATGCTTGTTTGGTCGCCGGGGATAAACATGGCGAGCATGCTGTGGATGCGGTCCAAGGGTAGAGGACCAAAGTTTGTCAACATGCCAACGATAAAGTTAAAGTGCATATGGAGTGCATCGGTTCGAGAAGCTGGTGCAGGACTGTCTTCTGTATCACTTGCATCATTGTCCGTATCCGAACCATTGTCAACAAGCTCATCACCGGTGTGGTCCTCAACTGTTGTAAACACACGCGAGGCAGATTCGCGAACAACACCGAGCGATTGCCAGAACTTTACACACGACAGCGCAAACTCTTCTGAACACTCCATACTTTGTGCCAACTCACACACACTCAATTGCGGCGTACTTTGGAACGCAAACAACACGGAGACCTGCGACGGCCGAGCTGACACATCAATTGTGCGTCCGTTTATTTCCACTTGCAGTTCGATGCGACTTTGCGAGTCACGCCATTCAAGCGAGCGGGCAGGTCTGAGTGCCTCAAACACCCGAGTGAACTGGTCACGCAGAGCGTGCATTCGAGGCGGAACAGTGAATGAGTCTGCAGGCGATGGCTCCCAGAACTGACGCGACACGACAAGCGCGCTATACACAGGGTCGCGTACACTCTGACATACGCGCTTCGAGTCGGCCACATCTTTGAGCATCACCTCGCACCGTTCAAGCGCTGCACTGCCAAACCGCAGCTTCATCATCTCGACCTGGCGAATCTCCCGTGCCGCATCAAATCCATCGTGTGCCAACAGCTGATTTGCAACATGCGACTCAAACTCTTGCACAAACACCGATTGCGTATCATAAATGCTCACCAACAACGCCAACACGTCTGCGTCACGACGGAGGACAGTGCCATGCACAGACTTTGCTTCGATTGGCAGCGGCGTCCAATCGAGCGAGCAGTCTTCGTCATATGCTTTGCCCTCAGCGTCGATACGGATAGAGCCGTTGGCCAAGTCTTCGAACAGCTCGCTTTCTTCAGATACCATGTCGTGGATAATACATGCCACGGTGTCATCGCGCGAACGCAAGTATGTGCGGATCGGACGAGCTACTATTTCGAGCATTGTGCTTGACGGGTCGAGCA
This sequence comes from Coemansia sp. RSA 720, assembly GCA_027577495.1. Taxonomy (NCBI): domain Eukaryota; kingdom Fungi; phylum Kickxellomycota; class Kickxellomycetes; order Kickxellales; family Kickxellaceae; genus Coemansia; species Coemansia sp. RSA 720. The sequence continues at coordinate 12,605 of JANBQV010000147.1, read as the reverse complement.
GTCGGAGACAGCGGATACATGAGATGTACTGGGCCAGAATGTCGCTGGTAGTTGCGCCTGGATGCAGCAGTCGCTGCTGCACGGCTTTACGCAGCCCAGTTGCTACTGCGTGCATGCTGTGGTGTCGTTCTACACATGTGCGGAGGTCGGCGATGGCGGCGGCTGAGTCGGGATAGTCAACAATGATTCCAAACAGCTCGTGCTCGCGTTGCAATGAGAACCGAGTATGTAGTGCATTGTCTGCGTACTGCTCGAGTGGCTCGGTCCATTGGCTCGATCCCAAACGAGCATCCAAAAGTCGCGCAATGAACCGTGTTGCTGTTTGCATGCGTTCAAGGCATTGCGTCTCCCACTGCGATGCGCTGGCTTGCACCTGGTCGTCGATTATCCGGTCCACTGCTTGCAAAACGCTGTGCTTTGCATAGTTCAGCACGTTCAAGTCCATGAGCTGTTTGCAGCTTTGCTCAAAGCTGTTTAGAAGCTGCCGTGCTTGTTCATCATTGCCACACACACGTTTGTACATGGCATGACTCGGCAAGCCTTCGCTAGTATATTCCGATCTTGGTACAGCCAGCTCAGCACACACGTCGCCTAATGCTGTTTGTGCTAATGAGGGCCACATTGTCGTTATGTGCAGCACGCAAACAAGCGATGCGTAGAGCCATTCTTGTACAACATGTGCTGCGGGACCGGTAAATGCCTGATACGCCAGCGCACTCCATGCCACATCAGCCCGCGCCGAACGTGCAGTGTTGGCAAACTCCTGCTGCACCACTGTCACCGATCCGAGGTAGCTTTGAAACACACTGAATATTGACACATCGCTGCTGATGGCGGGCAGGTTTGAGCGTAGTTGCAAGAGCTGTAAACTGCACGATGCGGCCAATTTGTCAACGCTGCTGTCGGTGGCACGAACAGAAGGCTTGCGGGCCTTTATCTGCTGCACAATTCCGCGTAATTCTGCGTCTGGCAGCACTTCGCATACACTATACGCGTTCATCGTTAATAATACAGCAAGTTCGAAAAATTCATTGTAGATGCTGCTCAACCACGCTAAATGTAAAACCCCTGGTGCAGCTAAACACAAATGGTTGTTTTCACGTGACAAGTAATTCCTTATCCACACATAATTTTGCTGACGAAAAGAATCTTTGTCTCTGCAAAATATTTTATATATAGTAGAAATGGTCGGAACAGTTAGTTGTGCGCGAATCTTGCAAGCGACCAGCCGAGCCCGCTTGGGAGCGTTTTCGCTCAAGCGCAGCTCGCAGCTCGCACGGCGCTTTTCGTCGACTCGTTCGAGCAGCGACATTGCGCTTGGACAACAAATGCATGGGTTTTTGGTTGAAGATATTCAGAGCGTAAGCGAGCTCAAACTCAAAGCGATCCGCTTGCGGCACGAACGTACGGGCATGGAGTGGCTGCACATTGATCGCGACGATGCCAACAACGTGTTTAGCATCGGGTTCAACACGTCGGTGAGCGATAGCACGGGAGTGCCGCATATTCTTGAGCACACAACGCTGTGTGGATCCGAAAAGTACCCAGTGCGTGACCCGTTTTTCAAAATGCTCAACCGCTCGCTGTCGACGTTTATGAACGCATGGACGGCGCACGACTATACGCAGTACCCGTTTTCGACGCAGAACGGTCAGGACTATGAGAACTTGCAAAGTGTGTATTTGGATGCGGTGTTTCGGCCGCTGCTGCGGGAGATGGACTTTCGGCAGGAGGGCTGGCGGATGGAGCGCGAGAAAGATTTGGGGTGGCAGATCAAGGGCGTTGTGTATAACGAGATGAAGGGGGCGTTTTCGGATGCTGGCAGCTTGTTTGCGTCGCGAGCGGAGCAGCAGATGTTCCCCGGGACAACGTACCAGTTCGAGAGCGGCGGTGATCCGCAAGTGATTCCCGAACTGACGTATGAGCAGCTCAAGGAGTTTCACGCGAGGCGGTACCATCCAAGCAATGCTCGTGCGTACTCGTACGGGAGCTTTGCATTGGCACCGCAGCTCAAGCGTGTGGATGCAGTTATTGCTGGGTACACGCGGCAGCCGCCTATTGTAGTGCCGATGGACGTGCAGCCGTTTGGCGAGAAAATGGTGACTGAGTTTGGACCATGCGAGAGCTCGAGTGCGGGCGACAAGCAGACAAAGTTTTCCATTTCGTATTTGGCCAACGACATGCGCAATGTATATGAGACGTTTGCGATGAGCGTGTTTTCAGGGCTGTTGCTGCACGGAGCGGCGGCGCCCATGCACCAGGCGCTGCTCGACACGCATATGGGATCGGACTATAGCTCGAACACTGGGTACAGCCCGTTTACTCGTCGTGCGTCGCTGACAGTGGGGCTGCAGGGCCTGGCTGATGCGGACATTCCAATGGTCGAGCAGCGCATAAGTGAGACGATGGCTCGAGTCGGCGAGCAGGGGTTTGAGCAGCGGCGGGTGGACGCAGCGCTGGCGTCGGTGGAGCTGGCGTACAAGCACAAGACGGGTGACTTTGGAATGCGGCTGATGCAGTCGGTATCAACCGGGTGGTTCCACGGCGTTGATCCCGTAGAGTATTTAAGGGTGAGCGAAAACGTCGGGCGGCTGCGGGCCGACACTGGTGTGTTTTCCAAGCTGGTGGAAAAGTACGTCGCGAAGAGCAACCATAAGCTCAAGTTTGTGATGCTCGCAGATCCTAGATATATGCAGGGATTGAACGAGAAGGAGCATGAGCTTATCCAGACCAAGCTGGCGCAGCTGAGCCCTGCAGATTTGGAAGTGCTGGATGCAAAGAACGCCGAGCTGGCGGCGGAGCAGGGGCGGACGGAGGATCTAAGCGTGCTGCCGACGCTGACGCTGGACGATGTGGCGCCCACAGCGCGGCGGTTTGCGGTGGACATGGGCGTGTGTGCAGAGAGCGTTCCTGTGCAGTGGCGCACATCGGCGACCAACGGCATCAGCTACGTGCGGGCGATCAACGCGGTGCGCGACAAGTACCCGGAGCTGTGGCCGTACATGAACCTGTTCTGCGAGGCCCTGACGTACCAAGGCACTCGTTCGCGCACAATGGCCGAAGTAGAGACCGATATGCGGCTGTACACGGGCGGCATATCGTTTGCGCCGTTTGTGACCACCGACCTGGGCAACCTGGGCCACATCGAGGCGGGCATTTCCATAGGCACGCACAGTTTGGACGCAAACATCGAGCGCATGTACGCATTGGTGCAGGAGCTGATTTTGCAGACCGATTTTACAAACGAGAGCCGGCTTCAGGCGCTTGTTGCGTCGATGGCGACAAACATGTACAATGATGTGGCGGGGTCTGGCCATGCGTACGCACGAAGGCTGGCGGCGTCGACGCTGACGCCCGAGATGCGGGCGGTGGAGGCACTGGACGGACTGGCGCAGGTGCGGTTTCTGGGCGATATGCGGCGGTCGGGCGATTTGCGCCATGTGGCCGAGCAGCTGGACAAAGTGCGTCGCGTGGTGTTTGACCGCTCGACGCTGCGCACGGCAGTGACGGCCAATGCAAATGGCGTGGACGCGAACCAGCGAGCTCTCGAGCAAATGCTTCATGCGTATCCGAGCCCCACAGACCTGGTGAGTGCGGATGGTCCGCGGTTCGAAGCCCAGACCGGCCAGTATTTCTGCCCGATGCCGGTGGCCACCGGCTACGCAGCCCAGGCCACACGGTGCGTGCCGTTTGTGCACGCCGACAGCGTGAAGCTGCAAATTTTGGCCAAACTTATGACGAGTGGGTTCTTGCACCGCGAGATTCGCGAGCGTAACGGCGCGTATGGCGGCGGGGCGGCGTATTCGGCCATTCAGGGCATATTCAGCTTTTATTCGTACCGCGACCCTGTGCCCCGCGACACCCTTGCGACATTTGCAAAGGCGGTGGAGTGGATTAGCACGCACAGTGTGTCGGACAGGGAGCTGCGGGAGGCCAAGCTGTCGGTGTTTGGCGATTTGGATGCGCCGTTGTCTGCGGCCGACGAGGGCATGGCAGGCTTTATGTCGGGCGTTTCGGATGATATGCGGCAGGAGCGCCGGGACGGGTTCTTTGCGGTGGAGGCAAAGGACTTAAGGGATGTTGCCGAGAAGTATTTGGCGGGGGAGCATACGTCGGCGGTCATTGGCCCCGAGTCGTTGGACATGAGCGGATGGACCCGTGTGCAAGTATAGATTGAAATATATTCATAGCTCTAAATATCACAACGTAAACACTTCTACGGGCACAGCAAGTATAGACTGAAATATATCCATAGCTCCTTTAAATATCACTACGTAAATACTTCTACGGGCACAAGCAGTTCTTTGTCGCCCAGCTTTGCCCCCAAGTTTTCCAGCCGCAAAAAGTTGAGTGGCATGGGAACCAACTGCCCGCGCACCGCTCGTAGCGTCTGCAATGTTTCAGCAACCGATCGGCCGGGCACCGCATGCCCGTGGGGCACACTTGGTCCGGGTATAAACTTTTTGTACTGCTCAAACGTCTCAATCGTATCGTCGGGCACACACTTGAACACACTGCGGAACACTTGTTCGTTCGTGCTGGCGGTCGAGCACCATACGTCGCGGAACTCGGTGGAAAGCGGGTCTTCCATGGCTTTGCGTGCGCGCCGCACGTGTGCAGCCTCGTCCGCCGAACGTGTGGTGTCGATGGGCGGGTTGCCGGCAAACACCTCGTTGATGTACCGCAGCTGGTCGAATCCTTCGAGCAGCCCACAGTGTTCTTGACACAGTTGGACTCGCAGCGAGTGCGCGAACCGAGCGGCCTGGTATGGGCGGCCGTCCATACGTGTGACGAGGGCTTCGGTGTCTTCGACCACCATGGCCATTTCAGAGTCGCGGTTGCCGACCATTGAGCGGTCGTTGATGTTCGCCGAGCCCATTATTACGTACCGGTCGTCGACGATCATCAGTTTGCTGTGCACGTAGACAAGTTCGGTTACTATTTGATCCAGAACTTCGGTATCTGCGGCAGGCGGTGTTTGATCGGCAGCCAGGGCGGATGGTGCGGTGGGATGCGAGCGCAGGGGCGGTGAGTCCTGAATAGGTTGGATACTGCGCGCACTTTGGATGCTGCGTGCACTTTGGGAGTTTTGGATCCCACGCACTTCGTGTTCCAGCACCTGTGGGCCCATACGAATCTGCGGCGGCGGATACACCGCACCCTGGCTCTTTCTCATCGACACGTTCTCCGTCCCCTGGCTCTTTCTCCTCGCCGGCACATTCGGACCCTTCTGCCCTGCATCTGCGCCCTTCTGCCCTGCATCGCCCTTCTGCCCTGCATCACCCTTCTGCTCGGCAATCCGCCGCTGCCGCATATACTCAGTGGCCGCTGCCTCCGGCAACACCGTCGGCTGCACGTGCTGCCCGCCCAAATACGCCGCATCTCCCATCGCGTGCACACGAGGAGGCGGATGCACGTAGTTTTCCACATCTGCCATATCCACTCGCACGTGCGACCCGGCAAACTCAGAGTCAGAGTCACGGCGCTCGTCTGCGTGCTTGTACAAACGGCGGTGCATGCGTTCGCCGCTGCGCCCGGGACGTTTGTGCCGGTATTGCTTGATATGCTCGGTGCCACGCACCAGGTACCGCAGGGCGTTCTTGCGACGGCCTGGCTCGGCGTACTCGCCGTCTGACGTCAGCGCCTCCTGGTCCTCATCCGACGATGAGGATGATGACGATGATGACGATGAGGATGCTGCACGCGACTGTGACCGCGAATGACCGCCGCCCAAGAACCCGCGCAACGCTGAGAACGACGCCCGCTGGCGTAGTGGGTTGGGCCGCCGGGCTGCGCTCAACGACCGTCGTGACAGCTCTTGCGACCGCCGTGACAGCTCTTGTGACCGTCGTGACATTTCTTGCGACTGCCGCGTGCGGTTCTCTTGCATCGGGAACTCGTCAGCCGCAAACGCACGGTCAGGCCGCTGGAACCCATAGTCTGGATGTTGCTGTGGCTCGTGGAACGACAGTGACGGTGTGACAATGCTGTCGCTGGCCGGTCCTCTCGCCATATCACCTGTGCTGGCCACGCTGCCATTGACCACACCATCTCTCGTCGCAATGCTTGCACTGGCCGCCTCTCTCGCCATATCATCTGCACATGGCTCACTACCAGGAGCCACGTTCTCTACTTCTGCACGCTCAATCGCCGGCACTCCCTGCTTCTGCAACATATTGTCAAACCCCGGCGCTTCAGCCGGCGCATTGCCCGCCAACAACGCCATGTCCTGCTTCAACGCATTGTCGCTGAACCGCCGAATAACATCATAATTGCGCAGCCCATAAAACCGAATATAGTCGGCCATGCTGATACCCGCCTTGTCCAGCTGCGCTGAAATCGAGTGCTCACCGCGACATATGCTCTGGTACTGCCAGTGCATCACCAGCTTCAGCGTTGCCGCGCCCACTGCGTTCACATCGCCCTCAAACGCCGGCATAAGTGGGATTACTACAATCACATGGAACTTCTCCTGCCGCCGATGCGCGCGCTTGATACGGTCAACCAGGGCTTCGGCTATGCGGTTCTTGATCGTGTAGCCGGCGTCTTCGCGAGCATTCGACACAAAGAACTGGTTCTCAATGTATATAAAGTGCTTGGCGTCGCGGATCATCTCGCAATACGCTGTGTGGATCGAGCTTTCTTTGCTGATGCCCATCGACCACTCGGCCGACGACCGCAAGAGCTGCGTACGACATGTGCCGCGGTACTGCAGGTCGTTGCGCGCCGCAGAGTACTCGCCCTTTGGCATCAAGAACGGCATGTGAGTTTTGGCCATGCCTTTGGAACTCTTTATAAAGTTCCAGCGCTGGATAAAGTGGCGAGCCACGTCACGGGCTGGCTGCCCGATCATCGCCATATGCACATCGTGCCACGGCATGCGCGGCGTCGTGCGCCGGTCGATGAGCGTGTCCTCGTAATCATTGACGTTGGCAAAGTCGTGGATCCGCGCATTGTTGTAGTCCTGGCCAAAAAAGTTCTGCAGGTGCGCATACGGCGTGCCATTGGCTGGCAAGTAGTAGTCGCCCAGACGGTGGCCATGTGTGTCGTAGCGGCCCCAGCACAAGTCCAGCCCACCAATAAATGCAAACGTATTGTCTACGATTACCATCTTCTCATGGTGGGCCCAGAACATAGTTCCGCCAGCCAAGTGATCCGGGTGCCGCTGGACCATGATGTTCGGGTGCAGCGACTGCAGCTTGCGCTTTGTGTACGCCGAGTTGATGGTCAGCGACACCGTCACTTCCTTGTACACAGCCACATAGATCTTGATGCCCTCCTCGGCCTTGCGCTTCAGCAGCCGATCCAGCCGGTACTCCTCGTTCAGCGCTGGCGGCCGACGCAAATGCACCTCAGGCGACAGCCACCAGTCGCCAATGTAGATACAGTCTGTCGCATTCTCCAGTGCCTCTGACACTGCGTAAAAGTAGTCGTCGCCGTCCACAAACCAGATCATGCGGCTGTCGTCGCGGATCGGCGCAAACGACGCAAACCGGTGCGCTACGGCCCATGCCGACGACGTCTTCATCTCTGTGATCGAGTTGCGCCACTCGGTGATCACACGCTCGCTGTCGCTGCGCAGCTGGATGCGACGGTACTGATTAGATACCGTGATCCGGTACGGAAACAGCGGGTTGCGGCCCTTCTTCTTGCGGAACGTAATGTCAAACTGCGCGTCGGCAAACAGCACGTCGCTTGGGTACGGGTCCGAAATGTGGTTGCAGAACGCAATGAACGAGTCGCGCACCAGCACCCACTGCCGCGACCACCGCCGCAGGTCGTGCGGCGTGCACCATTTGCCAGTGATGTGCTCGACTCGCCGATCCAGGTTCCCTTCCTTTCCCTTCCACCCCACGTCTTTGATGATCGACACTGCGCTGAGCTCCAGGAACGTGCACAGCTCGTACGCAGGCCGCATGTTCAGTGCGCGCAGCAGCTTGATCAAATATGTCTCGAGCGCATGCTTGCGGTCCACCGACGCCTGCAGCATGCGGCCGCTGAGCTGCGAGTTTGTGTGGCCTGGCTTCAGCGACCACGCCTTCTCCAGCGCGTAGCTCAGCTGTTGTGGGAACGCCGGTAGCTGATGCACGCGGCCCTGGAACCGCCGCAGCGTCAGCATCGTGTGCAGCGACAAAAAGTCGTTCTGCCGCCGGTTGATCACCCATTTGACGTCGCCGTACTGCAGAGCTATGCGCACTGCCACGTGGTGCTCGTCTTCCACCGCTGGCTGCTCGCCTGGCATAGTAATACTCAGCCGGATTGCGTCAAAGATCACTGGCGGTGCTCGGTGCCCGTGCTCATCGCGCATAAAGTGGAACATTGGCACAAACATTGCGTCCTGTAGGAACGGGAACATCCCGTGCGCCGCCGCACTCTTCATTGGCCGTGGTCCCTTGCGCGTAATCACAGACGCCTTGATCACTGCTCGCTTGAACTTGCTACGAAGGTCCTCGCGCAGATTGCGCCGCCGCGAGCCGTCAGCATCATCTTCGTCGTCTTCGATTTCAATTCCGTTGTTGTTGCGGTCGCCCTCGCTGTGCCGCTGCCGCTGCGATGCCTGGCGTACTCCCATATTGGGCTTGGCCTCATCAGCCGAGTACCGCCGTGCTCCAGCTCCGTAAATAAACCGCGACACCAGTGCTGACGTGTTCTGTGACATTTCTGATGCGCCACCTGTGTCGCCCGACGCCCCATTGGTCAGCCGGGTTGCGGCTGCCCGTGCCCGCATGGCAGCAAATTGGTTACTAGTGCCTGCCTGGCTGTCAGCTGCAAAATGGTTACCAGTGATTGCTTGGCCGTTGGCTGCAAACTGACTGTCGGCGCCCAGCTGCACAGATCCAGGCGACAGCGCGGTAGTCGAGGCAATCGACCCATGGTCCGGAATTCCTGACCCTGTCGACGAAAATCCTGTATTTGAGCGACCGCGATGGCCATCTGCACCCTGCAGCGCACCCTGGCCCAAGTCGCGGTCCAGCGTATGACCATATGCATGATGTCCATGCTGATTATCGTCTGACCTACATACAATCATCTGCAGTTAGCATACAACGCGATAGTGCAACAGGTATAGGCAAAGCAAATGCAGAAATAGTAGAAAGGCAACACATGATGCTGCGAAAATAAAGATCGTCATTTTCGCAGAGGAAATAAACAGAAAATTGACAAAAGTGCCAAGAGCCATACTCATACACATACTGGACATCCAGGGAATCCTCGCCAAGTCCAGGAACACGCAGCGGCGACTTTGCATGCACATGGTTCGCCTCGTCTGCTCCGCCCTCGTTGCGCTGCGACATGCTGGCAAACACTTTGTCCCATCCGCTCACGCTCTGCTGGTGCGCGTACGAGAGTCGGTTGGTCGGGTAGTGCTCGCCGGCCGTCGACGCTGCGACTAGAGGCGACACGGGCATTTCGCTTATAGAGTGCGTGTATGGTGCAGTTGGCGCATCGGCAAGTTCGAGCTTGGGCACTAGTCCGACCGTGTGGCTCCGGTGCACAGAATGGCTGTTTGGCGCCAGAAACTGCTGCCTTTCGTGCTCAGTGTCTGCGTCACGGACGTTTGCGTCACCCCGATGAGCCGGTGACGGCGCCATATAAGTTATTGTTTTGTTGTTGGTAGCAAGAATGAAAGAATGGAGAATGAAGCAAAAAGTACGCGTAAATTTAAATAAAGCAGAAAAATAGAAAGGGGAGAAATGCGCACGGGTGGAAAGAAAAGTGTTTGCTACCCACAGCAAAGAGTTTTTGACATGGCTTCTTCCTTGATGTCAAAATAAAAGTTTGTTTGCCCTGTTCGGCGCAGTTTGTTCTCCGCACTCTTTAATGGCTGGCTGAGGTAAGCTATTCTGCTATTCGGGCTAGTGTGTCCATGTGATGGGCACGATGTAAGCGTGAGTGATCAGGTCCACGAATATGTTTCCCGCCTCTCTTCTTGTCCACTGGTTCGTGTCATTTTTGTCTCTACTTTTGGGCTCTAGCTGCCTGTCACCAATTTTTGTATTTCCAGAGGTAACTATTTCATTGACAAAAAAGTGGCTGGGCGGTGTCCAGTCCCAAACCCGAGATGGGGATTAACCAAAGCCCACGCATATGTAAACAAAAATTTTCTGGGCGAGCCTTGGTATTTCTTGTCTCATCTCTGCACATTATTCAACCTTTTTCTTTTTCTTCAGTGCATGCATTCTGTTTGTCGCCTATAGACTCACAAGTACGCGAGTCGGACAAATCCAGAAAATACTTGTAGCCTATACGAACAAGGAGTATTTTTCTATTTTTATATTGTACTTTTAGCATGGCGTCGATTCTAAAGGCAATTCTGGACTGGCTCCGGAGTCTGTTTTGGAAGGAGGAGATGGAGCTAACGCTGGTCGGGCTGCAAAACTCGGGCAAAACGACTCTGGTCAACGTGATAGCATCGGGACAGTTTACCGAGGACATGATTCCAACGGTGGGCTTTAATATGCGGAAAGTGACAAAGGGCAATGTGACGATGAAGCTGTGGGACATTGGCGGACAGCCGCGGTTCAGGAGCATGTGGGAGCGGTACTGTCGCGGCGTCAATGCAATTGTGTTTGTGATTGATGCGGCGGACCATGCAAAGCTGGACCAGGCGCGGGCGGAGCTGTGGAGCTTGCTTGAGAAGCCGCAGCTGGCGAATATTCCGGTGCTTGTTTTGGGAAACAAGAACGATCTTGACGAGGCGCTTACGGTTGATCAGATGATTGAGGCGATGAATTTGCAGGCGATTACGTCGCGCGAGGTTGCGTGTTACTCGATTTCGGCAAAGAACCAGGTCAACATTGACATTACGCTAAAGTGGCTGATCAAGCACTCGTCGTCGGCATCGTCGGCGCTGGCGTTGTGAGGATTAAAAGCTGATCGGGAGGAGGATTTGCACTCGCCTGGCCGATTCACTTTATCCTTGCTCTTCTCGCTTGCTCGTTGTACAGCCCAAACTCACTCTGCCAATGTTCATCTCTCGTGTCTTTTTCTATATTCTTGCCATTGCGCTAAAGCTTTTCCTTTATAAACCAGCCATTATTAGGGCTGCTGTTTTTCCCGCATTCATTTTAGCAACTATTATTATCTTTGATACTATATGGTGAAATTTTACGCTGCGTTATAGTGCGCAATAGTTGAGGCTAGTATATTAAAAATTTGCGAGGATGATAAATGTACATTTCCCCTACTCCTGCTCCACATGCTGATGCAGAGTTTTGAATGTGGCAATATTGTGCACATATCTTGTCTCTGCTTTTTAGCATTTACTAGTATTTAAACTCTTCTATTTCAACGTACGTATGAAGCATCTACACGGATCATGCCACTGCGGTGCAGTTGAGTTTGAGTTTGACTCATCGGCCCCTGTCCCGTTTATGCGCTGCTACTGCTCCATATGCCGCAAGACCTCGGGCGGCGGCGGCTACTCGATCAACATAATGGGAATGAGCGATAGCTTGCGTGTAACAAAGGGCAAAGACACAGTGCGCTCGTACCGGGCAATCAAAGATAAGAACGTGCCAAAGAGCGAGCAGGTTTTGTGCCAGAACCGGTACTTTTGTCCCACATGTGCATCGTATTTGTGGGCACATAGTGAAGAGTGGCCCGAGTGGATTTACCCGTACGCTTCGGCGATTGATACAGAGTTGCCGGTGCCCAAGCAAATGGCCAGTATTTTGCTAGAAAATGCAGCAAAGTGGGCTGACCCGCGTAATATTCCTGGCCGCGATGCTGGCAACGAAATGTTTGACAAGTACCCGTCGTACTCGCTCGAGCAGTGGCACAAAAACCATCCTGATATTTAGGGGTTTGCTGGTTTGTTAAAGTATAAACATAAAGTAAAATAAGCTTGATAAGTACATATCAGCGACTCTGAAGCATCTTGTTCCTTGTGATTGGAAATCTGTTTGTTGGCGCAGTATGCATTAGTTGTGCTGGCAGTTTGCCGTTTGATCGCTTTTTTCTTTATTTTTTTCGTTTCAGAGATCCAGAAATAAATAATTTGGATTGCCACAGCTTTGGCATTTGTTTGGTGTGACTTTTTATTTTTGATTCTGAGTTGGAAAAGGGGCGTTCACGCGCATTTTTCCTTTTCTCTCCTTGTTTCAGCATATGCGTTTTTTCTTTTATTCTATTGTTTCAAATAGCACACACTGCGTAAAGGAACAAACATTTTCATTTATATTACTTTTGCTCACATAGACGAGGACAGGTTATAGAATGGCAAGCCAGCAAACAAATGCACAGTCGCCGACGACGCCAGCACGGTCATTTCTTGGGCTGTTTAGCGGGGGCGAAGAGTCGGGAGTTGAACATAGCGATACAGCGATAGATGAAAGAGAGCAGGCTCGGCCATCGGGCGAACAGCGGCGGCGAGCAGGACGCAGGCAGAGTGAAGACGTAATGCGCACGATGCGGTCGCTGGACCGGCAGTACGGACGGCGACGGCGGCTCAACACGGACCGGTACTTGCGAACCGAGTCGGACGAAGCCTTGGGCAGCACAGCGCACACACAGCGCAGCACAAGTGGACGTACAACGCAGGGCAGCATATCGCGGACGCGACTGCCGCTCAATCTAGGCGATACACGAGCACAGTTTGCGCC
>JANBQV010000146.1:0-21209 GCA_027577495.1 Coemansia sp. RSA 720 | reverse complement strand
CCAAACTCGCGTTTAAACCAAATCAGCAGCCACCGGTAGCAGCAGAACATGTTGTCTGCGTCGCACTGCACCAGGTGTTTGTGAAGGCGCGGGTTGGCAATCTCAACCAGCTGGGCCATTGTGGACAGCTCGTCCTGCATGCCACTCCTCCCACACGCTCATGTGAACATCGCCATCCTTGGATCTAGCTGCACCGTCCGCACCGGCTGTTTCTGCCAGGCGCGACTTGCGCTCACCATCTTGCTATAGTAAACATGACTCCATTTTTCTGTGCATCATTTTTGGTTGAAGTCACTGTTTGATCGGGCTCGGGGAGGCGGTGAGCCGTAGGCAAGCCATGGCTTGCCAAGCCAGTATTCTTAATCTTTGGTTTACCAAGTACTTTGGTTGAGTGTTTTTTCTGCGTTGTTTAAATTAGCACTTTTTAACCTTCTTTATCAATAATGTAAGGGACAGCAGATTGGCATGATGGCTCCACGGAGCACATCTTTTTAGTGCATGGCACTTTGGTACACAGCTCTTACGATACACAGCTTTATCGAGCGCGGCTCTCTCGAGCGCGGCTCTCTCGTGTGCGGCTCCACAAACCGCGGATCTAGTGGTACATAGATCTATTGGTACCCACCTCTCTCGTGCGTGGCTCCTCTGTGCGCAGCTTTAATGTGCGCGGCTCTACCGTGCACAGCTCTATTGGTACACATCTTTATTGTATATGGCTCTAGCAGAACACAGCTCTATCGTGTGCAGCTCTCTTGTGCATGGCTATATCATGGATAGCTCTCTTGCGCGCAGATCTTTCGGTGCTCGGCTCCTCTGTGCACTGTTCTTTTGGTGCACAACTCTCTTGTACACGGCTCTAGCGTGCGCTATGCTTTGGTAGTGTGGTGCAATGGTGATCCACAGCTCTACTCTTCGGGGCAACAATAGATGTCTCTAATTAGTATATTACACATAATGTACATTATAATGTAAACAAATTGATTGCATATTAATTGTAACATTGAACGTTGTATAAAGATCAAACAAGAATAAAAAGTATGTATTTACACATGTACATCTCACAAAAGAGTTGTGCGCACCAGAAGGGCTGTGCACCGAAAGAGCTGTGCACAAGAGAGCCGCGCACCGAAAGAGCTGTGCGGAAAAGAGCTATGTACCACTAGAGCTGCGCGCAAGAGAGCTGTGTACCAAAGAGCTGCACACTGCTACAGCAGCGAATCATGATGCCACAATTTCATACTGCTGAACATTTCATTGTTGTAATGTATACTGTTAATAGTTGATAATTTAAACGACGCAGAAAAGAAAACACTAAACCAAAGAACCAGCTCAGCCATTACTCTTGTCTCCCAGTTCACAAAGCCATGGCTCGCCGAGCCGACGAGTCTAGCCAGTGAGTCAAGCTGATTAGGGTATGTTAAAAATGCTTTCTTTCTATAGGCCATCTCATTTTAAATGTGGGAGTGCCTAAAAATGAAGTACAGAATGATATACAGAAAAATAGACACTTTGTAATTTCTTTTATGAACTGAGAAACATAAATTATCCCAGTTTGTGATTGGTCAAAGCAATAATTTTCTATTCGAGCGACGTTTGGTAACTGCGTTCAAGCTCAGGCCAAAATGCACTTTGTTCGTATTTAAAGTTCCACGCTCCACCCGCATCTGCTTGCAACTGCTCAGATTCAACATAGTCAAGTATGTTTGCCCACGTACCGTCCTCGCTCTTTCCCTTCGACCCACGAACGTCGATAAACGCAATCTTGTCCTTTGTGACCGGATCAATAAACGGCGCAACAATCTTGTAAAACATAACAAAGTACATGGGCGGACTCAACACCAGTGCTTTGTGCAAACGTTCGGGGTAATGCGACTCTAGCACGTGCAAAAACTCTCGAGCAGTCGATAACGGAACCGCTTGCGACATTGAGTATTTGGAAACATCAATTATCATAGTTACTTTAGATACGCCTGCGGGCATTGACCGCAGTGCTTGTTCCATGGTAAACACAACATACCGCAAATGGTCTTTTGCGTCTTTGGTGTTTTGTTTGTGCGAGTACATGTAGATAAGTGGCCGTCCGCACTTGTCAAATCCATTGACGTATTGTTTGCCTGTCGCGCCCTCGTCGAGCATAGATGAGGGGGTGATTGCATGTGGGCGGTATGTGCAATGCCACTCGAGGGTGTTGCGCAGTCGAGTGCGGGCTTGCTCGATGTTGCCTTTGTTGGCTCGAACGTATAACAGAATGCGGTGTTCGTCGAGCCACGCGTTGGCGTTGAACCGAGGGCTCGAGTCATCAGGTTCTGCGGGCAAATCGGCGAGCAACTTGTCCCGGTGCTCGATAATCGCATCTATGGCCAATTGCTCGTTGCCGGTCGGTCCCGGCGTGGGATCAACGGGCAGCCCCACAGGCGCTACAAGCCGCGGCGTCGTCTCATATACATCCTCGATTTTCTTCTCTGCTACTGGCTCGACGTCTTTGCGTCCCAAAAAACTAGAAAAGAAACTCATTTTTAAACAAAAGTGTGCAAAAATCTTGATAAATACACAAATGATGTAAGAAATAGTGCAAAAGCTGCGTTAGTATCCAGAATATGTTTGGTTTAGAAGATCGTTTGATCCGGCAACACTCCAAATCAAAGATCATAGGTCATGTGCTCGAGCGGAGCAGGGGAAACTGCGGCGAATATAAAACATCCAAACGCATGTTGCGTGAGAACCGTAATCTCTCTTCCTTCATACTTTCTACACTTTAAGCAAATGGCGTCTGTAGTATCGGTGGCCCGCCGCCTTGGCCGTCTCAACCCCAAAACAACTGTGTTCTTCCTCTGCGACGTGCAAGAACGGTTCCGCACAGGTATCCACGCATTCGAGTCGCTCGTCCAAGTGGCCCAGAAAATGAGCAAGTTTTCGCAGATCACCAAAACTCCTCTCATCGTCACCGAACAGTACTCCAAAGCACTGGGCAACACGGTCAGCGAAATCCCCATCGACCACGCCGTGCATGTCGAGGACAAGAGCAAGTTTTCCATGCTCACTCCACTTGTATTGAACAAGCTAAAGCAGTTGAATGCAGAGTCAGTTGTGCTGTATGGAATTGAATCGCATGTGTGTGTTTTGCAAACGTGTTTGGACTTGTTGGCACGAGATTATGATGTGCATGTGTTGGCGGACGGCGTGTCGTCGATGAACGCACCGGAGATTGATATTGCGCTGAACAGGATGGCCCGGGTGGGCGCGCATGTCGTGAGCTCAGAGTCGGTTATGTTCCAGATGATGGGGGACTCGAAGAACCCGGATTTCAAGGCCGTGAGCGGTCTTGTCAAAGAGTACCAGGACTTGGCGCGCCAGAACCTCTTGCTGTTCAAAAACAACAAGGCACAGCTTTAACGGTTTTATTAAATATAAAAGTGCAGGGTTACAATGTATCATTAGAAAGCAGTTACTGGTCGACCATGCATTGGAGCTGGTACCGGAGAAGCACCGGTAATGCAGCAATGTGCGGAGCCAGTCGGCGCCACGCCGAGCGGCCAGGATCAAACTGGTCCTTGACAAAACAGAAAAAGTCCATAACTTGCTCAATCGCATCTGTACTCGATTCTGCGTCAAGATGACTGATACGCGGACAGATCTGCACTAAACTCGACAGCAAGTCACCAAGTATCTGCACATACAAAGCCTCATGGTCAACCAGCCGGTACAAGATCGGGCCCACGGTGGCACACAAATAGAGCAACTGGATGTCCGAACACAGCTCACCGCCTGTGGCCAGCGCATGGATGGTGTCGCTAAGCGTGTTAAAAGTGGCAATACCGCCATAATGCAGCACGCTGTGGAGCAGTGTTAGGAACGTGTTGGGCCGGTTGGCCATGTTGTGGTTGCGGTTCTGCTCAAACGAGTTAAAGACTGATGTGGCCGCAAACCGCGTGGCAGCGTCAGGGTCACCGTCGGCATTGAGCTGCGACGAGCGCGCAAACTCGACAAAGCTAAAGTAGCGCTTGGGTCCTGAATTGGATTTGAGCACTGGCTCCTCGAGCACAATGCGGGACAGGTGTTGAACAATGGGGAACGCAAGCAGCTCGTCGGGCAGCACATTGGCCAGCACGCCCGTGCTGTGGATGTATGTGGCGCCGGCGTATGCGCCCGGCTCGGGGCGGCGCTCTGGTTCCATGATCAGCTCGAGCCACAGCTGCGCCAACGGCCACTCAGCAGCGCGTGCCCGCCGTTGCTGCTCCTCAGCGCGGAACTCGGCCTCAGACGCAACCAGCGGGCCATTGCGAGCCGAGTCATACAATCGCGTGGCACTGGATGGTGCGCAGTGCAAGCACCACCACGTCAGCAGCTCAACCACACACTCGGTCAGTGCCAGCAGAATCGGGTTGGGAATCTCGCGGTAGTGGATCTCGGGCAGATTTTGCTTGTTCGGCGGCGCAATGTGACGCATAATGGCGCGTGCTATGCGCTCGATAATACGACTGGCATATCGCGCATCAATGTGAGCGCAGTCGTCGGTGTCGCCGCGCATAAACTGCTCAAATTCGGGCGAAAAGTTCTGCTGCGACATGTCCAGCAGCGCTCGGTTGAGGCTGCGCACCACAGCAGCGTCATGCAATGTGGGTGCGTTAAAGTACACAAACAGAGTGTTCATCAGCGTGGTCAGTGGCACCTGGTGAAGGCGATACAGAATGCCCATGCGGTCCAGCACATCACGCAGCAGCCCGCGGTCTTCAGCCTCGATCATGCGGCCCAGCGCAAACTCCAGCACCGGCAACAGACGCACCATGCCGTTTTCGTAGTACACAGGCAGTCCCAGCGCTGGCGCTGGCTCCAGCGGACCTTCGAGCGCAGCTTCAAACTCAAAGAACTCGGGAAACCGCGCCAAGTACGCGTCCTGCTTCTTCCAATGCTCAAAATCAGCCCAATAGCGACCCTGAAAGTCCAGCCGATGCCACTCGTCCAGGCGCTCTGAGAACTGTGGCGACTCCAGCAGCACATATCGCGTTAGCAGTAGGCGCATGCGGTCTGTGCGCAGATCATGTTCGCCACGAGTCAATGCAAAGACCACGTGCTCGTGGTGCACCAGCTGCAACCGGAACATAAAGTCGTTGAGCAGCTGCATTGTGGCAGCTGCTGGCTCAGATGTGCCACGCTCAGTCTCGCATGCTACGACAAAGTCAAGCAGCGCCGACGTATGTGACGACATCTGCAGTGGTGGAAACGTCAGCAGCACACGCCGCACCACAGCCATCGGCGGCGGCGTCTGGCGTTCATGAAGAACCCAAACTACGCACAGAAACAGCGCCTGCCGCTCAGGCGCTGCGTAGAACGCCGCCAGTGCGCTTTCAGCCGCTGCATCGCCTGGACGTAGAAGCGCAGCATGCTCAGGGCGTGCGCCAATCAACTGGCGTACAGAGGCTGGCGATACACGTGCACTGGGCTGTGGTGTGCGACGTGTATAATAAGCGCGCACAGCTCGTGGAAGGTAGCGCAACACAGCTGGCGCCCACAACTGCGGCTGCGGCGCCAGACTGTCAAGGCAGTCGTCCAGCTCCAGCCCAGGCACGTCGCCCAGGCCTCGCATCGTCTCAATGCGTGCAATCACAACCGCAGCGTTGCGCGCCAGCATCGCACATTCAAACCACGCATCCTTTGGCTTTGAGTAGCGAATTGCTCCCAGCGCACTCGGATGCGGAGTCAGTGGCACGCCGTGGTATGCAGGGTTCATCAGGGCCTGTAGAAACCCAACGTCGTGCTGCAGGTTGACCAAACACAGCGCAAAGCACTCTAGCGATCGATACAGCTGTCGATGCGTCACATGTACAAGCGAGTGTCGTAGATGGTGCACCAGGTGTGATGCGTGTGCGTAGTACTTGAAGAAGCGCAGCAGTCGGCAGTTCATCAGTTGATACACTGTGTACAGCCAGCGCAGATTCGCCGCTGAAAACCGTGTACCGCCTTGTGCCATCGCCTTGTCGCTGCGTCGCAGCTTCTCCAGCACCTCCTTCATCATCAACTCGTTAGAGTACGGCGCATTGTACAGCAACATATACACCGTATCGACAACATGCGGTGACACACACGTAATGCCTGCGCGTGCACTGGGCTGTCGCCCGTCAAACTGAAACTGCGGTCCTTGTTCATGCGCAAGCATCATTTTGTAAATCAGCTGCAGCAGTCGGTGCTTGCCGCCAACATTGATAAAGTCAAGCAGCTGGAACCCAACGTTGCCGCCTTGCAAGTACGTAGTTGCTGTACCCTGCAGCTGTGCCACTGATTCACGTGCTGGTACCAGAAACGTATATAATGCGTTGGGCACTACGTACTGGCGGATCTGGCTGACTGTCGCTGTTTTCATCGCTGCACACACATCGCGGCCTTGCAGCAGCGCATAGTTTTCGTCTTTGAACTGCTGCCCAAACTCATTTTGCAGCTGAAACAGCACCGGCGCAAATGGCATTGCCACGGCCATGCGTGGATGTCGGAACTTTACGCCGTGGTTGTCGCGGATACTCGCCTGCTGGTGACTCATGGTCGCCTGCAACGCCAAATCGCGCAGATAAAACGCATCGCGCGACACAATCTGCCGCTCATTGTACATCTGCAGCAGCTGCTCTAGCATGTCCTCGTCGCCCGCCAAATCTGCGCGTACCGGCCCCGCTGCCACCTTCTCAATGTGCAGTAGCTGTAGCAGCAGCCAAATGTAGCTGTTGTCTTTGCGTGCCTCGCTGCCCGGATGAATGTCGCTGTCGGCTGGAAACACCAGCGCATAAAGCCGCGCGTGAATGTCCGTATATGATATTGTGTCAGATAGCACAAAGTAGTACAGCTGGTCAGCCACCTCGTTCATGTGCTCCCAGTATCCGAATTTGCTCGGCACAATCATCGTCGCGTCCGAGTTGGCATTAAGCTTGCGCTCGTCTAGCAGCGTGTCAAAGTCGCACTGTCTCTGTATAAACCGCACAATATGCTCAATGCGCTGTGCCATCGCGTCCAGCAGCAGCATCGATGACTCGCGCCGCTCAATTTCTGCGTCTGTATCTGCATCCGCACCATTGGCCACGTACTTGTCATTGGTTATATACTTGTCATTGGCTATATACTCGCCGCCATTGGCCACATACTCGCCGCTATTAGGCATGTAGCTGTCGTTGGCCACTGCTGCCTTTGCCTTGCGCTGCATTGTGCGGTGATTGCGCATCGCCGCAAACACTTCGTCAATCGGCGCGCGCTGATACAGCAGATCAGCCACTACACGACCTGCCGATGCACCACGCTGTGTCTCTTCCAGCGTCAAAGAATCGCGCACCAGCGCGTATCCAGGCTGGTCGTACACATGCTTGACGGTGTGCGCGCGGCTAGCATGCGAGATCAGCGGCCACGACCCGTCTGGCGGTAACAAAATGCGCCCCAGCCGCCGTTTGCGCCCAAAACATAAATCTACAATGCGCTGCATCTCGCCGGTCAGCATTCCGCTCTCGGCCACTGCCGCACCCGGATCAAGCTCACGCGAGATCATGTAATACGATACAAGTGGTCGTCCCACACAGTGCTCGGTGCGCCCCACATAGCTGTCAAGCAGCTCCATTGTCGCTTCAAATCGGATCTGCCACCGCGTACGCCGCGTCGCTCCTAGCACGCTTGCCTGCGGTGGCTCCGTGGCTGCGCTATCAAGCAACAATCGCCACACCTGTCGAATGCTTTCGCGACACACACTCTCGGGAAGCAGATTCAATCCGCTGATCTCCGACAACGACGCTGCATGTGTGCCGCTGCCCATGTCATCCGGCGCCGTGCTGCCGTACATAATACCGATCGCTGACTTTGTAACCATCGACATTAGTCGCACTGCTGCCACCCACGTGCGCGGCCGATGCAGCTCAAACAACTGCGTCAGCAGCAAGTACTCTTTGCCAAACGTCTCTCCACCGTTGTTATTGCCCTGCTCGGCTGCCTCGACACGATATCGGTTGGCGCTGTGATACTGTAGTCGCTGCTGGTAGATCTCAAACAGTGCGCGAAACCCAATGTCTAGCACGGCGCTGGCATCATGCACACTCCGCACCGCATCCACTACAACTCGCAGCACGTCGACTGCTTGTGCGCTTTGCGAAATTGCTGTTTGTGTCAGGTGGGCTATCGTGTCACACGAGTCCTCGCTGTTGTCAAATTCAAACAGACCCTGTTGGTGCGGTGCGCTGTTTGAGCCGAACCTAGGGTCTGTGCGCCGCGCCCGTTTAGTTGGCCGCTCGTCAAATAGCCCTAGAAACGACCCACACGGAACCAAATGTGCCAGGTCCTCATAACTCGACTCGACCACGCCGGTCAGATACTCGACCAGCCGCTCCATGCTTTTCCTCAAGACAAGAACCCTGGGCGAAGTAGGCAGGAAAGTCCAAGTTACCTTTGACTCTGAATTGAAAAAAAGTCGCTTGTTATCACAGATAGTAAAAGAAAAGCCAAGCTGCTACTTTTTGCTGTTATTTTCCGACCTTGCTAATTTCACATGCTGGCTTGCGGTTAGCATTTATTGATTTTTTAGTTACACGATTGATTTAGATGCCTGATCCTTAATCCTTTGTGCCTCGTGGAGCCGCACTGCCGAGTACGCGGCGCCTCCAACTAGCGTTAATCCAATGCCAAATGTGCTGAGTCTGGAAAGCGTAATGTTGAACATTGCGCAGCCCAGCACCACCGCCAGCACTACTTTAACGTTGCCCGTAACCGTCATCGCCAGTGCGCTTGTGTTCTTGCTGGCCGTGAAACTAGCAATGTTCAGCAAAAATGCAATAGCACCGTTACCGATAAGCGCCATTGCCAGTGGATACACGCCGTCGGGGTTGTTGTCGGATTGAAGGGATCGAACAAAAGTCCAGGCCGCAGACAGCTCGCCGCTAACAGCTGCCCAAGTAATTGTCTGCACAAACGCCAGCGGACTGAGCTGGTACAGCAAATCAAGCGCCGGAAGCTTGAGCCGGTATCCGCCGACTAGAATGGTATTAGTAACCACAGTCTTTGTTGCCGCCAATACTGTGCCCAAGAGCGTCAGCAGGAACCCCACAATTGTAAACGAGTAGTAGTCGCCATATGTCGCTAGCCCAACACCGACCACCACAGGCACCAGGCTGGCATATACACGCCACGAGTATCCCTGCGGCGCCGTCCTCCATATAAGCGAGATCAGCACCGTAAACACCGGAACTGTACCGCGCACAACCTGGTGCAGCGGCACCGACACATAATGTAGCGACACGTTGCTCACCGCAATGTTTACCGTGTACAGTGTCGAGAATATCCACAGCAGGCGCTTTTGCTGCCGATCCAGATGCTTGGGCTTAAAGTGGCCAGTGGCTACCAGCAGTCGCATGCCGATTATGCCGCCCAGGCTGTGCACGGCGGTCACCAGCCAGGGAAACCCAAACTGGTGCCACTGTAGCACCATTTTGTTGTGTAGAGTTAGCAGTAGCGATACGATAAGATAGCTGACCATGCTAGCGGCCGCTTTTGTCTGTATGGCCATCGCCAGCCGCTATTCTCCTTGTCTAGGTATAATGCTGTATCGGTTAACCGAGTATGTTCTAAAAGTACAGGTACAGCAGGAAAGAAAGAAACAAAGTGTGGCAGCAAAAGGAAGAAACAAAAACCGCATAAATTTTGACCACCAGAGTGTCATGTATGTCGATCATTTTCAATAAATTTCAAAACTCCCAGTTCCCGGTGCGGGGAAATAATGCCAGCGGCAGGGCCTTGTGCACAATTGATCGCACTTTGAGCTTGTTCCACAAGGTTTATCGGATAGTCACATAGTAAAAGGAGATCGCCTAAATATCCATTAATTTTCTCGCACAACAAGACACTGCCTCGTCTGGTTGAGGAGTACGAAAAAGCTAGGTTCAAAACAGAAACTACCTTGATGCTCAGTAGCCGCCCTCAGGAGTCTGGGACGCATGCGAGCTGCCCGGCATCGCGCCTGGGGCCACATTCGGAGCGCCGCCCAGCGTCGCTGGCGGCATCATCTGGCCGGGCTGCGGGTACGACGGGTTGGCATAGTACGCACCATACGACTCGTACGCAAAGTTGCTCCAGGCCTGCGGGTTGTTGGCTGACGGAGGCTGCTGGTTGGCGTTGGCCACACCAAACTGCTGCTGCGGCACGCCATACACATAAGGATACGTGTACGCTGGGTTCGCAGCAGCGGCGGCGGCGACAGCGCCAAACGCAGCCTGTGGATCGGGATGTCTGTCTTTGCCCCACGAGCACTTGATTGGGCGCCCATTGAGCGGCGTACCGTGGAGCTGCGTAATCGCCATCGCTGCGCTCTTGTGCGTATCCATCTTGATAAACGCAAACCCGCGCTCGACCTGCATGCGGACCTCGACCATGACGCCGAATGGCTGGAACATCGCCTGCAGCTGCTCGTGCGTCGTGTAGTTGGTCAGGTTGCCCACATACACCGTCGTGTTATACTGCGCAGTCATGTCTTGCACAACATCAAAGGAGAGCGACTGCATCGGCTGCAGCGACTGAGCATCCTGCCTAACTCTGCTGGGAACTTTTTGGTTCGCCCAGTTCACGCGAATGGCGCGGCTGCCCAGCCACTCGCCGTTCATCTGCCCAATCGACATCTCGGCATCTGCGCGGTCGCGGAACGTCACAAATCCGTATCCGCGCGACTTTCCTGAAACCATGTCCCACATCACACGAGCATCGCTCATGCTCGGATACACCGAAAACGCCTTGGCCAGCACCTGGTCGTTCACCTCTGAGCTCAGGTCGCCGACAAAAACTGGGAAATGGCTGCTCGTGTCCTCGTGCCCCTGCGTCCCGCTGGTGTACGCCCAGTTCACACGGATCTCCTACATAAGCAGTCAAATCATTGGCTGGCAATCAGCAGATATCTCTTCGGATAAATAAATACAGCACATGTACACGTTCGTTAACACTTACACTGTCAATGATGCGGTATCCGTTCAGAGTCTGCAGCGCGAGCTCGGCGTCCTGGTGGTTGGCAAACTCGACAAACCCGTAGTTGAGTCCGCCCTGAGGCTGCTACAGTAAATGAATAAGCGTGCAAGAGTTAGCTGAGGTAGAAAGATATGCCTGCTCTAGAATTTGTCCTGTGAAATACTTACGCGCTTGTCAACGATAATCTTGACACTCATCACCGGGCACACTGACGAAAACACCTCAAACAGGATCTGCTCCGTCGCCTGTTGGTCGAGGTTGCCCACATACAGACCCCTGGAGTTGGTTGAGTCCTCAGGACTATGCGATACCGCAGCTACGCCCGAGTACTGCGCTGGCCCGCCGTTCATCGGAACCGGTGCCTGCTGCACTGGCGATTGCTGCTGCTGAGCGTACATTCCGTTGGTCGGGGCTCCGTTGCCCGTTGCCGATACAGGTGGTCCTTCCATCATTTGCATCAACTACGCGTCGCCTGGGTACTTTGGTGTACAAGTAATGCCAAACTCCTTTTTGGGGTGGTCGCTAGAGAAAAGTTGAAATGAAAATGAAGGACAAATCGAAACCAAACAGAAAAGAAAAGAATAAGGCTGTCGTGCTAAATTGAGAAATAAAATAAATTGAGAAAAAAAGAAATGTAAATAAATAGGCAGAAGAAAAAGAAAAGAGTAGAAAAAGAAAGTGGAGAAGAGAAAAAGGTGCTTTGGCAAGACTGCATTTTCAGGATTTCTGCAGCTCAAACTCTGCCTAAATTTTGGGAAAAAATTCCTATGATCGTCAGTCAGCTAAAGTGGCGCCTTTGGGTTGCTCGCCTTTGGCGCTTGTATCGCGGCTTTTGTCTTTGTGGCTCGCCAAGTCTAGCTCATTATCTGCGAAGCAGCGCAAACGCCTGCAGCTACAAGATAAGAACAAAAAGGGTAAGGTTAGTTGGGCCAGCTGAATAGGATCTACCATGTGTACTCAGTTTGACTCACCTTTAGTTCGGCACTGTCAACCGAACTCAGCGGCACCAGTCGGGATGGCGTATTTGCCGTCGCCCCGCCGCCAGCTCCATTCTTGTCCAGCCGAGGCATCCACGCATTCTACATCCAACGTTTGCCCGTCAGAACAATCAAAACGGGGGTGTTTTACTGTTATTGTATATCGGTTACTGTTGACAGATGCAATCCCTCGCTTAGCACTAGCTTACCTCTTTAAGCGACGGCATGCTGCCATCTCGTGCTCGATAGCACACTTCAAATGTCCTATCTACAGTTGTTTCATTTGTCAGCAAGCATGTTATGCAGTTGCAAATGTGTAATAGTCGGGTCTAGTGTCTGCAGAAGCACTTACCGTTTGGAAGATCCGGAGCCGGATCAAGTGTGCTCATGCGGATCAGCGCCGACCGAAGCTCAATATCGTGTCTACATACATTATGTGTAAAATTAGCCCATATTTTGCTACAGTATTATAGTTTTTTGATAGACATACCCTGGCTCATAGTCTCCACTTTGCATCGACAGCTCCAGTACAAAGGATTCAATGATATCGCCTTCACTATCCAGTATATCTATTAGCACATCACCCGGTGACTTTTCCTACACAATATGCATGTCGATAAATATACAAAACTAGTCAACACGTTAATTCGTGAAATGCAAACTCTAGCACATATCAGCAATGATATATTGATACTTACCTTTTCAATTTCAGTTTTTATAGCCATAACCAGGTCCAAAATATATGCGTTTAGCTCGGGATGGCGGCTAGACTTTACTGGGATGCCATATGCCGATCGGTCTTCAAACAGAGTTTGCTACAAGTTTGTAAATTTATCAGTTTGAGTTTGTTTTTGATGGGCAAAATGGTCAACTGCTGAATACTTACTGGATACACTTTGCGATAGTATAAAATTGCATGGATATACACCTCCACTATAGCGTTGTTTTAAATTAGCTATCGCTGGACAAGTCATGTATTGATAGTGTATTTCTACTTACAAAAGTCGCAGATGACATCCACTTTGCTAATGGCTTTGGGTAACTTTGACTTTGCTGTCGAATACATAATACACAATTTCGTTAATCGATTGGCAACGGTCCTTGTGCGCAATCATTTCAGCTACTTTAACAACATAGTGATATTGTGGGAGTCAATTGTAAATTTTATAGTATAATCAACATCAATACAACAACAGGATCGCACTACTGAGTTACTGCTGGCTGGTCCACCAGCGGACGCAAGTAGCGGCCGCGGTGGTTAAACGCCTGGAAGGATGGCCGTGAAAATACGCCATCAATCGAATACCGCTTCATCTCGGCTTCGTAGCTAATAGGCTTTAGCTTTCCAACTCCAACAACCAAGGCCACCGTCATGATTGCCAGCGAGACGAGGCACTCGAGCACGATTTCAATGGGCAGTGAGAGGTCCTGCCGTCCTATCGATTTGCTATACATTAGGTACTCACGCGCCGAGTACCCCGAATGCAGCATCGCCATAAACGCTGCCACAGCGATTCCCTGGAGCACCAGCTTGGCGCTCATTCTGCAAATAGTGTAGGGATTAGAAGCCAAGCGCAAGGCAAATTTTAAAAAGAAGCACAAATTCACAAGCAGGAAAAAGAACACGCGCCTAATAATGGGGGCAGTTCTTCGCAAGCTGCTTGCCAAACTTTGTTCCCTTTTGTCTTGCCATCAGCTACGTTTTTCTTTCATTCTCTTGCATTGTGGATTTCAAAGTCTGCAGTTTAGCTCGCATTTCAGACAACACTACTCGTTAAATGGACATTCCGGGCAAGGGCGACAAGCAGCCGGTTGCAGTTAAGCGCAAGGAACTGGCACAGTTGGCAAGTTTCTTTCTCAAGCAGCATTCAGCTTATGACATGATTCCAGTCAGCTTTCGGCTTATTGTGCTGGACACAAAACTACTGGTGACAAAGGCGCTATCTGCACTGGTTCAGAACGGTAAGACATACCATTGTCATCACTTGGCCGTGCGCGTGCCAGGCATGCTTATGTGTCATGGATACTCGGGCATTAATCAATGGCTTGGCAGGAGGATGTGTCATGTGAGAGGGACAACTGCAAATATATGTGGAATTCCTGCATGGGTTGACAGCTGCCATACATTTACCCAGTTGCATGCCAAACAGTCTCACTAACAAACGGTTGTTTACCTGTATGTAGGCGTGGAGTCGGCACCCATGTACAATGCTGCTGAAGCATGCTATTCCGGCATGTTGACAACGACAGATCTGGTGAACCTGATTCAGTACTACTACTCTAACTTTTCGTACTCTGAAGCAATCGAGGATTTGGGAAAGGTTCAGCTGGAAAACTACAAAGATCTGCTAATGCAGTTCAAGTCGCGGCAAACCAACACACTGTGCGCCAATCCGCTGGACACAATGTACGAGATCTCGCGGCGACTGCTGGCAACAGACTACTCGACACTGGCATTAGTCGATGAAGACACAGAGACGGGCAATGATGTTATTGTGTCCGTGCTGTCCATCTACCGGATATTGAATTTCATGGCAGTCAACATTGACGACAAAAAGAAGCTAAAGCAGCACTCGCTATACGACCTGGAAATTGGCACATATGGCGACCTGGTCACGGCTACAATGGATGCCTCAGTCATTGACATTATCTGCATGTTTGTTGAAAACAACATATCGGTTGTGCCAATCTTGGACGATAACGGCGTGGTGTTGAACGTGTTTGCTGAGTCTGACATTATTCTGCTTGCTCGCGAGGGCTTGCTGGACGAGCTCAACATTCCAGTCTCTGAGGCCTTGGCATTGCGACCCGACGACTATCCCGGTGTTCACACATGTACACAGAGTGATACGTTGTTTTCGGTGTTGGATATAATTCGCAAGACTCAGGTTCAGCGCTTGATTGTGGTTGATGCCGATATTAGACCAGTAGGCGTGGTTGCTCTCAGCGACGTTCTAAGAGCATTGATAGTCTAACAAGTGCTCCTTTATTTCAGTTTTTGGAAAATAATCCGCTATTACAATTAATTCATAAATCTACAGCCGATCAAGCCCTGTCTTATCTTGATCTATTTTTTAGCAGTGTTCATTTGTTGAATCGCCTGCCTTTTTTCTCGTTTGGCTTGCTTTAAATTCTTTGCTGATTGTATTGCAACGGGGGTTAACATTGTAGAACTACTTCTGCTTTGGCGTGCTGGGATTCGGTTTACTATATTGCGTGTATTCACATAGACTAGAAAATGTCGTTTTTTGACCTAATCAACCCGTTCAGCTACGTTACTCCCTTCCACGCAGACGGCGATGCTACCGAGGAGTCTGTAGTGGTTGCGGCTGATGCAGTTGAGGCGGAGGCTATTGTAATTGAACAAATCGAGGAATCGAATGCCGATGAGGAAACAGAGACAGAGGAAGAAGAAGAGGAGGAGGAAGAGGAAGAGGCGGAAGACAAAGCCCCTCTCATCAAGGAAGGATGTGGCGAGACGTTGGCGTGCAAGTCGCTAAAGCACCACTATGACGAGTGTGCAGCTCGGGTCGAAAACGGCTCCAGCGAGTCTTGTGCAGAAGAGTTCCTTCACTTTATGGAGTGCGTGGATCATTGCGTAAGTATTTCCACTGGACTATTAACTGTTGGTGCTTTATCCAAACCAAATAATGTGTTACTAATGCAATTGAACATATCCCAAATATAGGCAGCAAGCAAGATCTTTGCCCAGCTCAAGTAAGCAGTGGTGCTTACTCATAGACGACACGAAGACATGCGACCAGGCTGGGCTGTGCTTTCAAACCCTTGTTGCCAAGTGTCTTTTTAGTTCGGACTATAAATTTCATCAATTATGTTTTCCAATTTGATAAAAAAAGTGATCCATATGTAGAGAAAAGATCGTATAGATTACAGCGTGCACCTCCATTTATTCTTGCAAAGTCCAACGTTACTCGTCAGAGACGACCTTGATCTGGAATGTGCACTGTGGCAGACCAAGTGTCTCGGCAACTACAACAGTGCTGACGCCAAAGCTCTCAAGAATGCCGCGGATGATGCCACAGGGCAGCCAAATGTACGGCTGGGCCCGGCGAGCCGCAGCCGCACCACCGCAGTTGCCCGACATGCGTAGAAACCATTTGAATTTGTTGTCCTGCAACACATAGACGCCGCGGTGGTTTGTTTTGAGGTTGTCGACCTGGCGGTTGAATAGCAGCATCCAAATGTCTTTGCACACAAACTTTACAATATCCAGCGTGTCTACAAGCCGCCGATTCAACGGCGCAAAGCGCTCAGCAAGCCGCCGGCCAACGCGGAACCCGACTGCCTCTAGTTTTACAAACACTTGCTCCATAAGCTCACTATCATCAGGCAGCTCCACCCAGCCTGCACTGCTGTCAGCTTCTGTATTGCCCGCATCCTCAGGCTGCTCAGCTGGATCTTCTGGCTCTGTCTCAAGCCCAAGCGCCAAACGTTCGGCTGCGCGCTTGGTCTCGACTGTTGTGGCCACCAATGTGTTTACAAGCTCGGGAAGAAAAAACTCAAACACACTCCCGTTTATTTGCCGGCTCTCTGCCACTGGCTTGCCGTCCAGGGACAGCGCCGACAAAAGCTGTGTCATTTCGGAAGACGTATCGCCGCTCATTGCCAACACGATGCAAAATTAACAAGTAAAGAGGCGAGTGAAGCTAAACTAAGCAGCAGTTGTGCTGTGTCCAATCACATGATCTGTTTAGAAACTTGCCAAATTGTTTTACAGTAAGGGTCGAGATCGGGCCCAAACTCCGTTTGCTCTTTTTGAGTTTGCTTGTATTTTGCAACTCTTATTTTCATACAGTACTTTTTCCTATTATAATTCACGAATACTTTACAGGCTCGGCAATGATGCAAGCAGCAGGGCTCGTCAAGTTGCTTGGCCGAAGGGTGTTTGCGAACCATGCAATACATTCAGGCAGGCAACTGCGGCCCTTTATCCATACCCTGCACACAAGCAGCAATAGCGGGGCTCGTTTAAACGCTAGAAGTATAAACGTGCTGTTTTTACAGCAGCAGAAGCTTCTGAGCGAGACGTCGGAACGGTCGGCGCTACTTACTGGCCGGGCTGGATATAGAACTCTGAGTCGGTGGCATGGCTGCCCGCATTCAGTTGCGTCCGGCATGGCTCGGCCTTCACTAGCCGACTCTACTAGCCGGCGCTTTCTGGCAGCAGCAGCCATGCGCTACTATGTGCCCAGCGGCCCGTTGAGAAAGCTGGCCAGTGGCAAAGTGCTTTTAAAAATGCTCGGCAGCGTGATGCACATTCTGCGAGCCAGCATGCGGTTGCCAGTGATGCTGTTGACGTCTGGGATTGCGTCGCTGGCGTATGTTGAATATAAGCTGAGCCAGATGAGAGCGCCAGAGTGGGTGACGGGGAGTCTGGAGAAGATGCGCGGCTGGATGGAAGGTGTTCGTGACTCTGAATGGCTGCGCAGCGCTAGCTCGAATACACAGGACGATGACACTGACGACGACCATGACCGTGCAATAGACATGGCTCGCGGTTCAAGTGGCGGCTGGGGCAGCGGTATGGGCCCAGCAGACGGCGGCATTGGGACCGATCCACAGGCTGGCGGCAGTGGTGGTATTCCGCCGCCAAAAGGTGACTACTACACCAGCCCCGATCTTGGATCGCTGGATGACGATTACGCCGAGCCGCAAAAACCAGCACCGATTACAAACAGCGCGCGGCGCGATGGCGGCACCGACGAGAACGCACTGATGGAGCTGACAAAAAAGTTGCTAGAGATCCAGACCATTTTAAAGACAGTTAGCGACGAGGACAGCGGGGGCAAAAGCAGCAGCGGTGCGCTGAAGCTGCCAAGCATTGTGGTGATTGGGTCCCAGAGCTCAGGCAAGAGCTCGGTGCTTGAGGCTATAGTAGGCCAAGAGTTCCTGCCCAAAGGAACCAACATGGTTACGCGGCGGCCGATCGAGCTAACGCTTATCAACACACCTGACGCCGTTGAGGAATATGGCGAGTTCCCGCAGCTGGGGCTGGACCGGATCCGCGACTTTTCACGCATTCAACGCACGCTCTACGACCTGAACATGTCGGTCCCCGAGACCGAATGTGTGTCGGACAAGCCCATAGAGTTGCGCATATACTCGCCCCACGTTCCTGATCTGCGGTTGGTTGATCTGCCTGGCTACATTCAAGTGGTCAACCGCAAGCAACCTCCAGTGCTAAAGCAAAAGATCCGCGACTTGTGTGAGACATACTTGAAGCAGCCCAATATTATCTTGGCTGTGTGCGCTGCCGACGTAGACTTGGCCAATTCCGAGGCACTAAAGGCCAGTCGCCGCAACGATCCGCTGGGCATGCGTACGATTGGCGTCATCACAAAGGTAGACACGACTGAGCCAGATGCGGCGGTACACATGCTGACGCAGAACGACTATCCGCTGCACCTGGGATACATTGGCGTTGTGTGTAAGCCGGTGCAGGAAAAGGCGAGAATAACGTCGCATGCGGTCATGCTTTCAGAGGCCCAGTACTTTAACAAGCACCCTGGGTTCCAACAGCCCGGTGTACAGATTGGCGTTGGCACGCTGCGTCGGAAGCTGGTCAGAGTTCTCGAGGAGAGCATGCGCCAGAACCTGTCGACCTTAGTTGACGCTGTGCGCAGCGAGCTGGAAGAAACACGGTACCAGATAAAAGTCCAGTACAACGACGAACGTGTCAGTCCCGAGTCGTACATGGCCGAGAGCCTCGATGTGCTGAAGCAGAAATTCAAGGCGTTCCAGCAGCAGTTTGGTAAGCCGCAGCTGCGGGCCGAAGTCCAGCGCTGGCTCGAGAGCCAAGTCATGAACGTGTGTGCCGAACTGTACTGGAGCGATCCTGCGGTGCAAGACCTGAGCAACCATGTTACTCGGTCGCGGGCGGCTGGCTGGTGGGCGGATGTAAGCGCCAAAGTAAGCCAGACTGCGACAGCTGCGGCCAGTGTAATCACCGAGCTGCTTGCTGCCAACACAGCCAAGGAGCAAAAAGGTCCGCGGCTCAGCAAGCAGCCTGACGCGAGCAAAGACACCAGCGGTCGCGGCCGGGCCAAGAACGGTACAGATGCGAACGAGTGGAGCGAGAACGACGATGTGTACTGGGGCCACCAGCTGGACCGTGCTTCAGCGTTGTTGACAAAGAGCGGGGTGGGCCGTTGGACAACCCAGATGGTGGTTGATCTGCTCATGGACAATGTTGTGTCGATGGTCGACGCTGAGCCGTTTGTCCATCATGCCGACACACGGACTGCGGTGCTAAACTTTAGCCACGCCATTTTGCGCAACAAGTACCATTCGACAGTTGACCAGGTCGAGAACACGATCAAGCCGTTCAAGTACGAGGTTGAGATTGAGCCGCACGAGTGGAGCAAGGCGCGCAAGCGGTCAGCCGCGCTAATTGACAACGAGATTCGTTTGTGTCGCCAGGCACTGCAAAAAGTGCGTTCGAGCACATCCAAAAAGCAGCTCCAGCACGCGGTGCAGTTTGTCAAGGGTGCTGAGAAACGTGGACTGGATCCTCTGTCTGTTCAGGCTGAGATTGCCCGTCGGAATGCCGAACAAGCAACGTCATCGCAGCCAGAGGCATCGGATGCAGCGTCAGCTAATTCCGATAGCCAAGACATTGCCAGCAACGATGTCGACGATCTAGGATACTCACAGTATAGCCCGCGACTGCTTCGACAGGCGCAGCAAGTGCTGATGGTCCAAGACCGTCTATCAATTCTGCATATGCGGCGAAAGGCGTTGGCAAGCAGTGCATGTGCTTCACCCGACAACAAGCGGTTCTGTCCCGAGACGTTCTTGGACGTTGTTGCCGAGAAGCTGGCATATAACGCAGTGCTGTTCATCAACTATGAGCTGCTACAAGACTTCTTTTTCCAGTTTCCGCGCGAGTTGGACTCGAACTTGTACTATGGCAAGACGCTGCAGCAGACGCGCGACTTTGCCAGCCAGAACCCGCACATCGGCCAACAGCTCAAGCTAATTGAGCGTCGGCAGCGGCTTGAGCTGGTTATGACCCGGCTGAACGAACTGGTGCGCCAGCAAACTGCCGCCGAGCAGCACGGCCGCAAGCGCAGTCACTGGTCCAGCACTGCCTCGCCCTCGTACAGCAACCCATTTCCAGGACTGTGACCCACGTGTAACGTCCACTGGTCTGCGATCATCCAATCAAAGCTGATCTAATGTAAAATTTTTCAATTGAGAATCAGAACTGGAATATAAACACGATGGTTACATGGCCAACCCAACAGAAAAGTTTCTTTGTTTCACCCTGTGCTCATCTACTTTGCTGCAATCCATCCACAATGCTGATTTACAAGGACATTATTACCGGTAAATATTAGAACCCCATGGTATGCGTTACTCTGACGTAGTCTGTGCATTCGCTAATTATGAATTTACTGGTAATGTAGGCGACGAACTTTTCTCGGATGCCTTTGACGTGAAGGATGTCGGTGGTGCCTACGAGGTCGACTGCAAGATGGTGTCGATCAAGAGCGACGGCGAAGTTGATATCGGCGGCAACCCTTCTGCCGAGGAGGCTGAGGAGGAAAAGCTCGAGGAAGGCTCCATAACCGTGAACAACGTCGTGTACGCTGGTCGTCTCCAGTCGACTCAGTTTGACAAGAAGTCGTACATGATCTACATCAAGGGCTACATGAAGGCGATCAAGGCCAAGCTCCAGGAGACCAAGCCTGACTCGGTTGCTGAGTTTGAGAAGAACGCTGCTACCCTTGTCAAGAAGATTGTTGGCGGCATCAAGGACTACGAGTTCTACACCGGTGAGAGCATGGATCCCGATGGCATGGTCGCTCTGCTCAACTACCGTGAGGACGGTGTTACCCCGTACTTTACTTTCTTCAAGGATGGTCTGGTTGTGGAGAAGGTTTAAGCTCGTTGCTTATAGACGGAGAGGCGTTTGTATTACAGTCTCTTTGTGGCAATTGCGTACCTTTTGTTTTAGCTAATACAGATAATTCTAAAGAGGATGTTAGTATTTTATCGAACTGTGTTGAAATTCTGGCTACTTGTTAAATTTGCTGGATGGCATATATGATGATTTCATTAGGTGATCTGCGTCAGGTAGCTCTGGCTTTGGTGTGAGATCCACATGTGTGCTGACCAGCATTATTGCAATATGTTAATGGCTTGCTGGATTTTTTGCGCAGCAATGTGGCTGCTGAATATTTAAACAGCCATCCTCCGCAGCAAGGGCAACATGTCAATTTCCTAACATCTTGGTTTCTCTTG
>JANBQV010000145.1:0-22717 GCA_027577495.1 Coemansia sp. RSA 720 | reverse complement strand
GCAGGTCTAGTGGTACGCAGCTCTGGTAGCACACAGCTTTTCGCTGTGCAGCTCAATTTTACATGGCTCTAGTGGTATGCTGCTTTTTGGTGCGCTATACTCTAGTAGTGTGGTGCAGCGGTGATGCATTACTCTACTCTGCTTGGCAACTATAGATATCTCTAAATTGTATTTAATTGTAACATTGGAAGTTATATATACAAGATAAAGCAAAAAACGCATATAGACACATGTGCAGCCCACAAAGGAGCTACACGTAGAGGAGCTGTGTGCCGCTAGATCCGTGCACAAGAGAGGTGTGTACCCATAGGGCCGCGCATATAGGAGCCGCGTACCAAAGAGCAGTGTACCGCCAGAGCCGCAAATGAAAGAGCTGCGCACGAGAGAGCCGCACACAGGAGAGTTGTGTACTGTTAGAGCAGTGTACCGATGGGCTGCATACCAATGAGCCGCGCACTGAAAGAGACGCGCACCGAAAGGGTGACGTACCAAAGAGCTGCGCATTGTAAGATCAGTGTATCAAAGAGCGCTGTACCGCTAGAGCCGCCCACAAAAGAGCTGCCCATGAGAGAGCTGTGTACCGCTAGAGCTGCGTACGATAGAGTTGTGTTCCACTAGAACTATTGCCATACTTTTTAACAATATGAGTTACAAATATTATTTTTGAACATTTAAGAGTTAACTCACAAATGTTTAGTTTAAAATAGTGCGTAATGTTAACACATTTTTAACAGTGTTACACATTGGTTAATAATTTAAAGTCATGCACAACTTCTAATCATTATAACGCAGGCAGCACCGTATACCACGTATATTTTTGTGTTAGCTAATACGGATACTTTTAAAGAGACCTACTGAAATGTATTGGATTGCGTCGAAAGTCTGACCTCTTTACTAAATTTGCCGGGTGGCAAATATGGCGATTGCACGAGGTGATCTGCGTCAGGTAGCTCTGGCTTTGATGCAAGATCCACATGTGTACTGACCAGCATTGTTGCAATACGAGCTTAATAGCCAGCTGGCTTTTTTGCGCAGCAATATTGCTGCTGAGTATTTAAACAGCCATCCTCCGCAGCCAAGGCAAATTGTCGACTTGCTAATGTTCTGGGGTTTTTTGTATTCATTGACTTCTATATTTTCAACAATTTACATCCACCCGTGACATCTGGGTACATAACATTGATGAGCTCGCCGGAACAAGAACACCTTGAGGTTGAACTCGCAGCTTATGTGAGCGAGCAGGAGCAGGGTGGCCACGCCAATTTGGCTGCACATGCCTTGCGTAGCGTTATCGCAAATGGTCACAGATACCTTGCATGCAAGTTTGGCCACACTGCAACGGCGCTCACACAAGATATTGCTGGTGTCAACACGCCTGACAGTGAGCTTGCCCTATTGGATAGTCGACTTGCGGATGCAGACAATTATATGAAAGCATGTCGCACTGTCTACACCGATCTTCGCGCCAAACAAATACAGGAAGTGGCCCTGGTGGCGAGCGCCAACCGCGATGCGCTTAGTGCGAATGTAGATATGGCACGTAGGGATTTCGAAAATGCCCAGAAAAATCTCGAAGCAGCGGCTGACAGAAAAGCAGCGGCGGCTGACAGACACGCAGCCGTCATGACAGCAGCAGCTGAAAGACAAGCAACTGTTGTGGCAGCTGCTGAGACTTCGTATAATCAGGCCAAAGCAGAATACCGCATGGCTATGATGGACGCAGCTACTGTGCCGGCCCAGCAGCCCAACATCTTCGCAGCGCTAACGCTGAGTGCCCAGGATATGGCAACCAGCACCCACATTAACGAAACAACGCGCTACGTTTTTAAGTATATTCCAGTCATGGAATTCACAGAAGGAATATGTCGCTTCCAGGATGAGTGCCTGGAAAACCCGGTCGTGGCTCGATTTGTTGCGCAGGACACCTCGGTTCTTCCTGACCGGTTGGAGAAAGATTTTGTTGATCGCATTATCGAAGATCTTGGCCCTCGACTCAAGACAATACTTGTGAACGTTGTTGACGTGAGGCGCTTCGAGATAAATAAGCTAGCTCCTAATTATGGAGTTGACTTGGAGGTGCGGGCCTACCGCTCGCAGGACATTCAGCCAGCTGTTGCTTTGCCAATTGAGGCAAAAAGGTACATCGGTCCAGAAGCAGAAACGCTGCCAGATCTCGAGCGCTATGGACTGCGTAGGAACATCGATGCACTGAGGGATATCTGCACAGAGGTTGCGACTGGGCATAATATTGTCAACCTCAACCACGCACTATCACAAACAGCGACCTATATTGAACAAAGTCACTCGTCGCACAACCGCGGCGTAATGTTTGCCAAAGATTGTGTAGTACTGCTATGGCGCACTAACTGCAACATAGTGCTCGTTAGCCATGTTATTGGCTATCAGTCTACTCGGCCTCATCCAGCGGCAGCAATTGCGTATTGGATACGCCAAGCCCTCTTTAATCCGTCTGAAGTAATCAGGCTGGACACCAGAGAGAGACGAGGTGCACAGGCTGCAGGGCATAGTGGCGACGGCACAACTGGTGCGATCATTCGTGAAATCAGTGCTTTTGGAAGCAGCACCCAGCAGGACCCCCGCGCAATGGATGCGAATAGGCGGTGGCAACGGCTTCCGCTGCCATCATTTTCGCTTCAAGCAGGCGAGTCGGTGCCAGACCGATACGATATGGAGGAGAACGGCGATCCCTTGGGCGGAGGCCTTGATGCTGCTGGAGTCAGCCTAGAGTTTGTCAAGAACTCGCGCTGTGGATTAATCTGCAGCGGCCGGTGGACTGATGGACAGACGGTGATTGTCAAAGCAGCACCGGTTAACAGAATTGAGATGCTGAATGAGCTGCGCGTGGAAGTGCGCGCATATCACCGCCTCCGCGACCTCCAAGGCACTGTTGTTCCTCGCGTGGTTGCATATGGTTATATGCCTATCAATGGCCGCCGCTTTGGGATCTTAGCCGTTGAACGCATCGAAGGCGAGGAGATTCTGCCGGCGCTTGATATGGACGAGCGCTCCACGCTCAAAACCCTAACCAATTCCGAGAAAGCGGCTTGTAAGGATTCTTTGAAAAAGATCCACAGGCGAGGCGTCGTGCATGGCGACATCCGCGGCGCCAACCTGCTTTTCCGCTCGCATGGCCCGGGGAATGACCTGGTGCCTGTTTTTATCGATTTTGGATTTGCTCAGCTGGCGGGCGATGCTACCAAGCTTGCCGACGCCAAGGCCAAAGACTATTCTCGGCTGCTTGACACATTTAAAGGCATCAGCGAGTATGCATAAAAACTATGCATTAGTTTATTGTTTTATGAATACTGATATTGGTTTTAGCACTCTGGTCTAATTGCCCTACATGTTTATGAAACGGTACTTTGCTAAATGTTTAATTAAGCGCTGTGGGCTTTCGGCTGCACACCGAGTACGTCGAGCCGCTCGAGCAGGTGCTGGGCCACTCGCTGCGCGAGCCTACGTCAGGCGCCCTGCGTGTGCGTCCGACGCTGCAGCTGGAGAACTCGGCTGTGCCGCACATCTTTGTGCCTGGCGACATAAACAACCTGCCTGGGTCGACAAAGTTTGGATTCAAGGCTGAGATGCAGGGCAATACGGCTGCTGGCAATATCAAAAAGATGATTGCTAGCGGATTTGACAAGGCGTTTAAATCGGCAGACGATGCACAGGCGGTTGCCGAAGCAGCACCCAAAGCGAGCGCTTGGTCGGATTATGTGGACCTGATGCTGGTGTGACATGGAACGCATAACCCGAGTCAATATAGCCTAGACACAGTCGCGGTACGACACATAACGGAGATAAGAGTGGTACGCGATCCGTTATGATAAGAACTTAGTTATTATGTGATAAATAGCGGGATCCACAGTCGCAGGTTATACAAGACCCAAGCGTGTCAAGTCATTTATAGCGGTATAAATGATTAGGAACGCGAGCACGGTTGGTGTTTTTAATAAGAATATAGTATATTGACAATACTAAAGGTAAATGATTAAAACCTCGAACGTTTTAAACGTTCGCCTCAATTCTGCTATCACCGCTATGTCCTGCGGCCTGCACGCCTCCACTTTCTGTAGTGTCCAGCCTGATTACTTCAGTCGGATTAAAGAGGGCTTCGCGTATCCAATACGCAATTGCTGCCGCTGGATGAGGCCGAGTAGACTGATAGCCAATAACATGGCTAACGAGCACTATGTTGCAGTTAGTGCGCCATAGCAGTACTACACAATCTTTGGCAAACATTACGCCGCGGTTGTGCGACGAGTGATTTTGTTCAATATAGGTCGCTGTTTGTGATAGTGCGTGGTTGAGGTTGACAATATTGTGCTCACCCGCGACCTCTGCGCAGATATCTCGAAGCGCATCGATGTTCTGATCCAGCCCTTCAAGTCCTATACCTGGTGGCGTTCCTAACATTTTACCAATAAATCCCTGTACTTTAATTGGAAGAACAACTGCTGGCTGGATGTCAAATGGGCGGTAAACCAGCACCTCCAAGTCAACTCCAAAATTTGGAGCTAGCTTATTTATCTCGAAGCGCCTCACACCAACAACGTTCAGAAGGATTTCCTTGACTCGGGGGCCAATATTGTTGATAATGCAATCAGCGAAGCCGCTCTCTAACCGGTCAGGAAGAACCGAGGTGTCCTGCGCAACAAATCGAGCCACGACCGGGTTTTCCAGGCACTCATCCTGGAAGCGACATATTCCTTCTGTGAATTCCATGACTGGAATATACTTAAAAACGTAGCGCGTTGTTTCGTTAATGTGGGTGCTGGTTGCCATATCCTGGGCACTCAGCGTTAGCGCTGCGAAGATGTTGGGCTGCTGGGCCGGCACAGTAGCTGCGTCCATCATAGCCATGCGGTATTCTGCTTTGGCCTGATTATACGAAGTCTCAGCAGCTGCCACAACAGTTGCTTGTCTGTCAGCTGCTGCTGCTTGTCTGTCAGCCGCTGCTTCGAGATCATTTCGAGCCTCTTCAAGATCCCTATGTGCCATCTCAACCCTCTTTCCAATATTCCTGAGTGTATTACGTGCCATATACCGTTTTAGTACGTTAATACGGCCAATATCTGCCACCTGCTCTTCCTGCCCCTCCTGCTCATCGCGCAGACTGGCGTAGCGAGTGCGGCGTGTTCTGAATAGCCTTTCCGCCTCCAGCACTTCTTGTTCCGCTAAGTTCCTATCGCGCTCCATATAAAGCAGCAGATTTAATGAGTAAAGTACAATGAAGTTGTTGAGATCAAATGCGACAAGAGAAACCAAGATGTTAGAAAGTCGATATTTTGCCTTGGCTGCGGAAGATGCTGTTTAAATACTCAACAGCCACGTCGCTGCACAAAAATCCAGCCAGCTATTAAGCTCGTATTGCAGCGATGCATCTCACACCAAAGCCAGAGCTGTGTGGTGCATATAATCCTGTGAATGCCGCTATATTTGCCACCTGGCGAGTTCAATAAAGCAGCCAAGATTTGAACATGGTTCAATATAATGCAAGCAAATTGTTCAGGAACCATTTGTATTAGCTAAAACAAAAATATATTTAGTATACGGTGCTGTTACGTGTGGTGCCCGAGTGCCAGTCAATATAAACTTCATTTTCACAGAGCCGTCAAATTGGCATGATACATGCTAGTGCTTGATCAGCGCAAACACCGATCCAATCTCCAATTGTGGTAAAATTGGAGGTTTATCAAGCAAGGGCTCAATCAAACTTTCGGGTCACGTTGTCTTTAGCTGCATAGTTTTTGTTTACTTTACACTTTTTGCATTTGGAGCATTTGTGAAATGTCCAGAGCAAGCTACTACGACATTGACGACATTCTATCAGTTCAGGAACGCGTGCCGTGTGTGTTGCAGGTGGACCTGGATGGGCTCGGCCCTTCGGGTAGCGGCGGAACCAGCAAAGTGCATCGGAATTCGCGGCAAACACTGCCGTTTTGGATGGCTGACCGGCTGAACGAGGAAGACTATGTAAACATGGAGGTGTCGCCAATGTTCTCCAAGC
Source organism: Coemansia sp. RSA 720 (assembly GCA_027577495.1). NCBI lineage: Eukaryota > Fungi > Kickxellomycota > Kickxellomycetes > Kickxellales > Kickxellaceae > Coemansia > Coemansia sp. RSA 720. The sequence continues at coordinate 16,689 of JANBQV010000145.1, read as the reverse complement.
AGGCCAACCGCATGTATGCCGCATCACCCGAGAGCATCCAGCTGCGGGCCATTACTCAGCACTACTACCAGTTTGGGCTGCACGTAGGCGACCTGATTCCCGAAGTTCCACAGGTTCTGCGCAATATGTACATGCAGCGACTGCAAAAGATTGCGCAAATATCGCAACAAGGCCAAAACGTCGAATCTCTCGACTTTGTGCAGTCGCTGGACAAGTCTGAAGCGCATATGCTCAAGCTGTGCCAGAACTCGCAGCGCGCAATGGCCGAGTGGCAGCAAAACAAGGCGTACACGCTTAAAAAGGCACCAGTGCTGCCATAGCCAAAATCTACTGGAGCGATCATGATCCTGAAAAACTTTTTCTGTACCAATTTTCTATTTTCTTTTCTATATCTTTTGCTAATATTTATAATACAACGATGACACTCAGAGTAGCCGAGTTTTACAGCGGCATTGGCGGAATGCACTTTGCGCTAAAGGAGGCCAGCGTCGAGTGCCAGGTGGTGCGCGCATTCGATATCAACACGGTGGCCAACGAGGTGTACAAGCACAACTTTCCCAGTGTGCCAGTAATGCAGCGGAGCATCGAGTCGCTGCCCATGACGATGTTTGAGGGCCTAAAGTCGGATCTGTGGACCATGTCACCGCCATGCCAGCCGTATACGCGCCAGGGACTGCAACGGGGCTCAGACGATGTCAGGGCAAAGAGCTTTTTGTTTATAATCGACTTGCTAGCCAAACTGCAGTGCAAGCCAAAGTTTTTGCTCATGGAGAACGTGGCAGGGTTCGAAAAGTCCGATACACGGGCTATTTTGCTGCGTCAATTGGTACGGGTTGGCTACCGCTTTGAAGAGTATATGTTGAATCCCTTGCAACTCTGCTATCCCAACTCGCGGACGCGCTATTACTTGCTGGCCAAGCTTGACGCACAGCCACGAGAATGCCTTGCCGATGAAGTGTTTCCACCTCAGTTCCGCTACAAAGTGTCTGGAGCTGAGCTGATTTCGCCTACAGTTGACAGTGACGGCCATGTGGACTTTGAAAAGGACGTGTGGAAACACGCCGATGTGCGGCAAATTAAAGAGTTTATGGAGTGTCTATCTGATGCCGAAGCAGCCAACTACCAGATAAGCCAAAAGGTTCTTGACAAGCATGGATATGTGCACGATGTAGTGACGCCCTTGGATCACAGGACCTGTTGCTTTACCAAGGGATACACGCACTATGCCGAGGGCACTGGATCGATTTTGCAAACCACAGGAGTAGTCGGCAAAGATCCAATGACTATTGAAAACACCCGGTACTTTACTCCACGCGAGGTGGCCAACCTGATGGGATTCCCAGCCGAGTTTTCATTCTCTGACATCACCAGCAACAGGCAGCGGTACCGGCTGCTGGGCAACAGCTTGAGTGTTAGCATCGTATCCGTGCTAATGGATTATCTTCTTCACCGCATGTAGTTTCTTTGCTGTACATTTAATAGATCCACAATTTATTGATATGTCTCTACCAAATCTTGGAACATGGCCTTGACTTTGGCTATAGTCTTGACTCCAATACTGCCACCCTGTCGTTGACGTACATCAACTGTGCCACTTTCCAGCTCCTTTTCACCAACCACCAAGATGAAGCTGTATTGAGCTAGCTGAGCCTCTCTGACTGCACAGTTTAGTGTGTTTCCTGAAACATCAATGTCGACAAAGAACCAATGGCTGTCTACTGACTTGGGGTTCTTATCATTTGCCAACATATCTTGGATCTCATGTGTGTGGTCGGTCAGCCTCTTTGCGCTGGCTGCAGTAGTGGTTGGGATGATAATAGCCTGGCATGGGTTAATCCATAATGGCCACTTGCCACCCCAGTTGTAGTATAATAAAATATATTGTGACTTCAGAATAAGTTAGTTTTTCTCTCAAAATACTACCGGACAACATATCCTTATATGTGGTGTCAGTCGTGTACTGACACAGGGAAAACCTAATCCAATATATGATGTCATATATGTATAATACATGTGACATGATACATATCTCACATGATTATACAACACCAGTGCTCAATCAGAATTGCCAGCATTCATTCCATACTGCCCAGCACAGTGTGGTGGATCATCACTGGCTGGTGCCACTGCCCATCAGAGCCATTGTATTTGAGCTGGAACTGCTGTGGCAACTGAAAGTCCAGCTGAATGGTCGCAGTCTGGTGTTTGTGTCCCAGTGCATCCTGCACATGCACATCAATCTTGGGACCATAAAACTCACCATCACCCTTATTAATCACCCAATGCTGGTCACTGTTGTTTAGCACATCTTTCAGCGCTGCCTCTGCCTCATCCCATTTGGCAATCTTGCCCATGTAGTTTTCTGGACAAGTTGATAGTGCAAACTCATATGAGACAAAGCCAAACATTTTGCCAATTAGGCTCAGGCAGTTCTCAATCTTGCCCTAGATGTTGTATAATCATGAGAGATATGTATCATGTCATATGTATTATACATATATGACACATCATATATTGGATTAGGTTTTCCCTGTGTCAGCACACGTATTATAAGAAAATACAACATAAGAAGTTAAAGAATATATTCGAAACTTTAGGACATGCTGTCCTTATAAAAACCACAGAGCCCTAGTGACTCTGATAGAAACTATGTCCTAATCTGCTAGGATATTGTATAGAGCCAAATGCTTATACAACACGACTGACAACATATATAAGGACATGTTGTCCTGTAGTATTTTCAGAAGAAAATCGACTTGTTTTGAAGTTATTAAACATTTTATACTACAGTGCTGACGATACACAGTTTACCATGAATGCCTGAAGCTGTGCTGTGTGCACTACATGTGGACCATGGCACAAATCATGGCACAAATCAATCATAGATCCACATCAGTATAGGCTAATTATGTTAGACTGACTGTTGTTGGCACCAAGTCCTGCTTTATGCACACAATCCAGGAAATGTAGCTTGAATGGATTGTCAAGGAACAGCTCCCACACAAAGTCAAAATTCATATCCATCTGCTCAAACGTGTGCTTGCTATGTGCAATTTCTGTTGCCAACTTTTGCATGGCACTCAAATCTGCCGTGGTTAAGAATCGAATGCTACCCAGTGGTGCCCCAACACTGCCCAGCTGGTTGATTCGGTCTGTGTACAATGTATTTCAATCCAGTCGATCTACTGCCACTCGCTACTCAGGATTCAGCAGCAGAAATTCGTAAAAGAACCCGCCTTCAGGTAGCGCTGGGCCATCGCAAAGCAGCAAGTCATCACCATAAATGTGCTCTAGTGCTGCTCCCATGACATGTGCCGATGAATGCCAAAATACATATTTTGCAACCAGATCATCCTCAACATCAAACTGCAAAAACTTTAGTGACACTACAGATGCTGGCAGTGGCCGCTGCATGTCCCATACCATGGTATCATTGACTAGAGCTGTAATGTACTTTTTAGCATTCTTTTGATTGTATTTTCGTGCCAGATCCAGAGGTCGGCTCACGTTAGCCATTGCGCTCTGCTCTTTTCCAAGCATGGATATGCTTATCAAAGCCGAATCTGTGCGTTCGCTAGCATGTGCAATTGCATGCTGTCCTTGCCGCTCCTTCTCACTATTCCATAGCGATAAACGCCGGTCGAGTAGAGCTGTTGATATAAACCGATCCAGCTGTGGAGATCGCAGTTTAGCATATAGGCGGATCCTAGAGCCCGTCGCTGATACTGCCCGCAGTGCCAACATAGTTTTGCTGTAGTGCAACCTGCTAATAAAACGTTAATTCACAACCGCTAAGAGCAAAATTACAAATAACACAGATTCAAATGCAAAAAGTCAAGATAAAATAATTTGTTTAAATACAGAAATCACTTGGTCTTGACAGTTTTGGGCATCTTCCGCTTGACATCTTCAATCTCGTTCTTCTTGTAGTAATGCGGTGCCACTTCAAGAAGCCACTTGTCGTCGATTTCAATAACCTGCCGCATAAACTCGCGCGATGTCAACATCAGCTCATAGTACACCACATACTTTGGTTTGTCATCGTGCAGTGAGCTGCTTGGGTGGATGTGGACTGTCTGCCGGCGCTTGATCGTCGCGTAGGAATCGCCAGGCTTTTGCAGTCGCGCACAGTTGTAAAAGAAACCTGCGGTAATAGCTTTGCGGATTGAATCGGTGTCGTTTGGGTTGGGGTTTGACTCGGGAATGATTTCTACGCGCTCCATTAGCCCAATGATCTGATCCCGCAGGTCGCGGGCCCGACACATGGACCGATACTGGATATAATTCTCGTAGCACCACTGCATTGAATATCCAGTCTCAACCCACTGGTCCCAAATAGTCAACAACATTATATGGTCTCCACTCGGTCGCGCAAAGTTGGAGTGAGCGCGGTCTGCCACTTCCTTCTTATCCTTTGGCCGGTAAAATATTGCCGACGAGACTGAGAGCATTGCGCATATCGACGCCATCTCCTCTGAGCAGTGGTACTTTTCTGACGCCAGTAGTGCCTTGGCCATCATTGGGTCCATCGGAAACTCGGCCATCCGCCGACCCAGTTTTGTCAGATCGCCACGGTCATTCAGCGCACCTAGTGCATACAAATGCTCCAAGCTATGCTGCAGCGCTGCAGGGCTGGGCGGGTCCATAAAGTCAAATTCAATCAGGTTGTTAATACCAATGCACTTTAGCATTAGCACCACACTAGACAAGTTTGTGCGCAGAATCTCAGGCGGCGTATTCTCGTCCATCTCGGTAAGGAATGCATGCTGCGTAAACATCCGGAAGCACTTGCCCGGGCCAATACGCCCAGCGCGACCCGCACGTTGGCTGGCAGAGGCCTGCGAGCAAGGTACCACTTGCAGAGACTCCATGCCGGTTCTTGGGTTGTACGAATTTTGCTTGACAAACCCAGGGTCAATCACGTATACTACGCCGTCAATTGTGATCGAGGTCTCGGCAATGTTGGTCGCCAATATCACCTTGCGCGCTCCCTCTGGAGTCGGCTCAAAGATGCGTGCCTGTAGCTCCGACGGAAGGTTGGCGTAAATCGGACAAATAACAAGTTCCGGAACCTTGCTACCAAGCGCCTTCATTGCCTGTGTCAGCCCCTCTTGTGCTTGCTCAATTTCGTCTTGGCCAGTCAGAAATACTAGCACATCGCCTTTGGGCTGTGATGCATGAATCTGAAGCACTGTAGCAATAGATGCCTGAAGATAGTTCGCCTCTGGTGCCTTGGTGTAGTAAATTCCCACTGGGTAGGGGCGTCCAGGGATCTTGAATATCGGCGCGTCGTCAAAGTACTTTGAAAACTTTTGTGCATCCATAGTCGCACTCGAAATTAACAACTTCAGATCTGGTCGGAACCGCGCAATGTCCTTGACCAGAGCAAACAGAATATCCGTGTGCAGTGTCCGTTCATGGCTCTCGTCGATCATAATGACCGAGTAGCTGGCGAGATCGGGCTCGGTCATAAACTCGCGAAACAGCAAACCGTCTGTCATGTAGACAATTTCAGTCTTGTCCGACGTGCAGTCCTCGAAACGAATCGCATAACCGACTTCGTGGCCCATCTTTGTACCTACTTCTTCGGCCACACGAGCGGCGACACTCATGGCTGCCACGCGACGGGGCTGCGTGCAACCAATGCGTTTTCCATCCTTGGTATATCCGGCCTCTCGTAAGTATTGGGTGATTTGTGTGGTCTTGCCTGATCCGGTCTCGCCAACAATAATCATCACTTGAAACTGTTCAATTGCCGACAATAGCTCATCGCGGTACTTGAACACAGGCAGTGAGTCACGGACCTCTTTTATCGTGCGCCGCTTACGTTCGAGTGCGTCAATAGCCATTTGGCGTGGATCACCCTTTTCGTTGGCGTTAATAGTCTCTTCGAGGACGAAATCAATGTTATCCATGTCAAGCACATAGTCGTATTCTCCCGTCTTTGTTGACTTGTCATTTGACCCAACCTTGACCTTGCTCTTGTTGATCTGCTGGCGCTCCCACTGCTCCTGCTCCGACAAGACAGGCGCATCGCCCTTGGCCGCCTTGTTTGCGTCGACATCCTCGTATCTCCTAAACAGCGCGTCCTGCTTCTTCTTTCGGTCAATTTTGCCCTTTTCGGTAATATAGTCGTCAGGCATCGCATATCCGTCAGTCTCGTCGCTAATGTTCCTGCGCTCCTCGGCCAGTCTCAGCAACTCGCGTTTGTACTCCAAATCACTGACTTCCTTTTCAGTAAGCCTTTGGTTCTGAAACAAATCCTCCTCGTCAGCAATCTCCTGGCGCAGAATCTCCAGCCGTTGCTCCTCGCGTAGCTTGAGATACTCCTGCCGTGCCCGATCGCGAATTTCCGGAAGCGCCTCTCGGCGAGCATCCAGGTTGTTGGCCAAATCCCGTCGCAGCTGCTGCTCAGAGTCATTTACAGTCGATCGGTCTTCGACTAATTTGTTTGTGTTATCCTTGTCCTTTTGCTTTAGTCGTTCAGCAAACGCATCCCGATCAGCAGCATCCTTGTCCATTTGCGCACCGGTGTCTGCAATGTCATCGCCCATCTGCTCTTCTTTCTCTAGAGCAGATTCGCTCACGTCAGTAATGCCTGCCTTGGCTCGCTTGATGCGCTCTTCGAGAGCCGCACGGTCTTCTTCATCGCTTTCTTCTCCGTCCTGTGTTGTAGCTCTCTTCCTGTTGCTTTTTATGTGCGTACGTGGTTGGTCGAGACTTGCATTATTGATAGCTGTGACTGGCTGTGATTTTTGCTGGTCCTTACAACTAACAGGCTCGTCATCTGCCCCGTGGTCTGCCAATGGTGTCGGCAGCTTACGGTTCTGCTTGTGCAATTTTGTGCTTTCCCGTTTCGTCTCTGTCTTCTTCGAGTGCCTGGGTACACGTGAGAAAAGATCGTGCGCAAACTGAGCTGTTATTTCGCTGCAGGGAAGCTCGGCTGCTTCAAGCTGCTGCGTCAGGGCTTGTTCGTTTGTACATGTACCAGCGAGGTGCAATACATATTCTACAACATCCTTGTTGCTTTGGCCCAAAATGTCAATGAGCTTGTCCGAGACCCATTCATGAAGACACATTTTAGAATAAACAGTCGATACAGTGGCAATATGTTGAATATCATTATTTATTGCTGTGTATATAAAAGCCTTTCTGCAGAAACTAATAAGTTATGGCATTTATGCATAGGCTCACACTTGCACGTGCACTTTCCTATTATTTTCCACTTTAAGCTAAAACCAATATTAGTTTCCAGAATGATTGCATAAATAACTACAGCTGCTGACGTTGCCACTGTATTATTGCCACTGACTTTGAATATTTCGTTTTTATTGTACAAATGAGGCGAACGGCATACCAGCACTATATTCCACCGGTGGTACGTTAATCCAAACATTGGGGTTTCACAGTCGGTACGACCTTTGCTAAGAAAGTGCGGCTGTATAGAACTTTGGCTATGTAGAAAACGACCTCTACCGATGCGGGCAGCCCAATGAGCTGAACTTTCCGTTTATGGAGAAGCTTGGGCTGCGGTGTATAGTGTGGCTGGCACCAGAGGAGCCAAACCAGAACGTCATGAACTTTGTCGACGACCAGGATATTCAGTTGCATCACCTAGGAGTCTTGGAGGGCGGAAACGCGTCAGATCCGATAACCGAAGATATGATTCTCGAAGCATTTGACTTGATCCTAGACAAGCAGAACCATCCGATGGCAATAATGTGCAACATTGGTCGGCACCGCACTGGAACCGTGGTAGGCTGTCTGCGCAAGCTTCAGCGCTGGAATTTGGCCTCGATATTCGAGGAATACCGCCGGTTTGCTGGTCCCAAAGTGCGCATCCTCAACGAGCAGTTTATTGAGCTTTTCGATATAGATTTAGTCAGGATTCCCGTTGACCCGCCTGCCTGGTTATGACGAGCAACATTTAACAAAGTAAATCAGCAATACCATTGCGAAATTATCCCTGCGCGGAACATTTTATTTCTCCGCAGTGCGTGATCTCTCGAGATAAGAATATCGCCAATTTTAGAAGCACCCATGCGCGGCGCGGTTTCTGCACAGCGGGTATTAAGTGAGGAATCTATCCGGCTCTTGCTACTGCGTTCTTTCTTGTCTAAACATTCAACATTATATCCCTTTTCATCTCTTTTTAGTATATTGGAGTTTCGCTACCAGTACAACTGCATTTCTCTAAAGTAACTGAATTCACAACACAGCATGAGCGATAAAGGCACAGCAGACAACACGTTGGACGCATCAGGCGTCTTGGTAAACGGCGACAACGAGCCTGTTTGCGAGAAGCGTGACATGGAGAATACAGACAAGCACGATGACAAGCCAGTCAAGAAGCTCCGTGGCAACCATATACTGGCGCTGGCGCTCAGACGCATGTTCAAGGGCCCGGCGCCAACACTGGACCACATTATTCGGTTCCTGTCGTCTGGTAGCGGCCATGACAAGTTCTGGATGGTAAGCAATGTTTCACATGTCAACGCGAACCTGATGCCATGTGCCTGCAAATGTGCTAATCCAGGATTATTATTCTGCGTTTGATTAAACAATGACGTTGGATCTAGATTACACAGTACTTTACCAAGATTGTTGTATGGCTATATGCCAAGCGGGGCCTCAAGTCGGCAGCGGAGCGGGTGCGTATATTGTCGGGTTTGGTTGCTGACTACCGCATTATGATCCGCCTGGTAGGATTGGCGCCCATGGCACAATTCATTCGCTACGGTGAGCAATTCCCTGCACAGAGCCGGGTGCTGAAGTGGCTCGACCGCGTCATGAACTTGTCACTGGTGTGCTACTATCCGCTTGAGCACGCGTACTGGCTGGGTGCTCACCGCATCATTCCGCTTTCAGACAAAGCTGTGGAAAACGCGGGATACTGGTCGTGCCGGTTTTGGGCGGTGTGGGTCGCTCTGCAGTTTGTACACCTGGGCGAAGAGTACCGGGGAATTACCAAGCGTAGAAAGAACATATTTATCCAGGGCAAGATTGACGCGGCAAAAATGCAGGAGGAACTGGATGCAGTGGAAGCCGACACCAAGAGCTGGAAAATCCAATTGCTCATCAACGCCTGCTACTTCCCGCTGACCATGCACTGGTCGATTCGTGGCTCAACGTTCCCTGATGTTGCTGTTGGCTGCTTTGGCACGGTTGCTGCACTTGCGCAGGCATACAACGTGTGGAACGCGACCGCTTAAACCAATGGTGTCATATTTTTAACCTTTTTATGTGTACTTGAAATTTTACATAACTACAGCCGGTCCTGCCATCTTTGGTTTATATATGTACGAATATGAAGACAGCAACTTTCTAGAAATTACCAGGGTACACTTTCTCAATCTTCTCGACCTGTGACGTCTGATCCTGAACGAGTTTCACATTCTTGGGACTAACGTACAGTGCTTCTGCCTCACTGAGCAAGTTGCCGTGAGAGTCCTCCATCTGTGCAGAAATCTCCGCCTTGCGACCATCCATTTTGGCCAGATGCGTTCTAAATACAAAGATCTGGTCAGCAATAGCTGGCTTGCGATATGCAACCTTGAGCGACGCAGTCAGTGCAACGTTGCGTGGAAGATTCCAGAACGCCGGGCGGGCTGTAATTTCGTCAAACAGCGTCGCCTGGACGCCGCCGTGCACAATGCCGTCGTGGCCGCACATTTCCTTGCCTATATGAGTAATGACAACAAACTGCTTGCGATCACGGTTCATAAAGACCACCGGTTCAACACTGAGCTTATTCGCTGCATACATTGTGCCCGGGACAAATGCGGATTTGCGTTTAATCTCGCTGCGTGGCCAGAAAAACGGCATGCGCTTCCATTCGTCGGGGTTGTCAAGGCATTCGCGAGCCGCTGTGCTCTGCAAGAGCTCCGCATCGGTCATTCTTGGCACATTTGCGCCAATAGCATCGGCCTGGTCCTCTGGCAGCGTATGCATTTCCGCTTCAGTTATATATGATGAGTTTGCGTCACTAGAGCCGTCTTCAACTGCTGGCTGCTTATCTGCGTCAGTAGCAAATCTAAGCCATCCTTGGCTGACGGCCACCAGCGTTGATGATATACCGATAAGTATGTAACACCCAGCCCAAACTGCGAGCATCGGCCGAGTGAATACATACTTGCCTTTACTGTTAATCATCTTTCGTTTTGGCACCGTTTGATGTATTCGCGAGGTAGGTATAGCGTACGATCGGACTGACTGGAGTCGGTGGGCCGAGCGAGCAAAAAGTCGAGAGAAAACCATGGACAAAAATTAAACTCAAAGCGGAGCAGCTGTATTTATAAGGAAAAGATAAATTCAAGACAACAGAAAAGGAACGGGAACTTAATCATCCCGAACTGCGTATATTGTTTCCACCGAACAAATTTTTCTGCAGAGACGCGCATGGCGGAACTTGGCTATGCCCGATCAACTTTAATTTCCCTATTGATACCTGAACGGTAAAGGGTTCTTTGAACATTAATTGGCCAGCAGCACTTGCTTGTTGTTGGCACGAGTCAGCATCGAGTGCGCATGTGAATGGCGATATCTTTAGAAACAAAGACGCGGAAGTTTCTGGCTTGCTAAAACGCCACGGCTCGTAAATTGACGCGTCGAGCTGCGAGCTGAGTCATGTTGACCGCGTTTTGTGGACTTTGATATTTTTCTCTTTGCTAAATTTCAAAATATATTTGTATAACGAAACATGTGGGCGAGCAAACGACCTGGGCCTCCTGCTGGCGGGCCACAGAAGAAGCTGGTTATCAAAGGACTCAAGGCACTGCCGACGCTGCCTCTTTCGTACAAAACCGACACGCTTGAAAGACTGCGGAGTGCAGTGCATGCCATTCAACAAAACCAGCCAACAACACTGGGACTAGAGGAGCTATACCGTGACTGTGAGGGCCTGTGTTTGCACAAATTCGCCAGCGATGTCTACGAAATGCTGCAGGCTGAGCTTGAAAAGTACGCGCGTCAGCAGCTATTGCAAATTGACCGCTCACCCGACACGCATGCACCAGCAGCAATGCTCGACCAGACACGGAAGTTTTGGGATGACTACACACAGCAGTTGACTATGGTTAGGTGTGTGTTCTTGTACCTGGACCGCACATATGCGCTGCAAACCACCAATGTTGCCTCTTTGTGGGCGATGGGTCTGTCAGTAGTGCGACAGCACTTGGTTGAAACTAATATGCGGTCGCGGCTGGTCAGCCTGTTTATCAACGAGGTGACGAGCGAGCGCAATGGCCAGTTAATTGACCGACCTTCGCTGGCCAGCATAGCCCGCATGTTTATAGATCTTGGTCTATATGCACAGAGCCTTCAGCCAAGCTTTATTGACGCTACTCGCGACTATTACCGAAGCGAGAGTCTGCGCATGGTCAACTGCCTGGTTCCTATTAAGCAGTCTGCTGGAGTCTCTGCCGAAGCAAGATCATCTGGGCCAACAGACGTGCCTGGCTACTTGACTCATGTTCAATGCCGACTGGACGAAGAAACACAGCGAGTTTCGCAATATTTGAAGCCGAGCACAAAGAGCACGCTGCTGGCAACTGTGCTGGCCGAATTGGTCGAGAGGCACACCGAAAAGCTACTGGGACCAAACTTTGACGCCATGGTTGATGCGGACATGGTGTCTGATCTGACCAACTTGTACTCGTTGCTGCTTCCTGTCGACAAGCTAGACCTGTTGCAGCAGAACTGGATTGCGTATATCAAAAAGACCGGGCTGCGCATGATGCAGGCGTCCGATTTAGAGGCAACTCTTGTTAGCAGCTTGCTCGCATTTAAGCGCAAGCTGGATAACATTCTGAGCATCGCCTTCCAGAACAACACCCGGCTTATTGGCGCACTTCGTGAGGCGTTTGAAATGTTTATCAACACTCGGCGTAGCAAGCCTGTCCAGCTTATTGCCCGCTACATTGACCAATGCATGCGCATGGGCAGCAGGCTGGCGGCAGATGACGACATTGACGATATATTTGATCGCATTATTATGTTGTTCCGCTTTATCCAGGGCAAGGACTTGTTCGAGGCATACTACCGCCGCGACCTGGCCAAGCGCCTTCTCTACAACAAGACGCTGTCTACAGATACTGAACGTCTAGTGTTACAAAAGCTCAAGGCAGAGTGCGGCGCTGGATACACGAATCGACTTGAAGGAATGCTGCACGATATGGAAATATCGCTAGAGCTGTATAGCGAGTTTGCGCAAGCGCAGCCAGAATCGGCTATGAGCGACATTGGCTTCCAAGGCAGCGTGCTGACCATGGCATTCTGGCCTACATACGAGCCCATGGAGCTTGTGCTTCCGAGACAGGCAGAGGAGGCGCAGGATGCCTTTACAAAGTTGTATGCAGAAAAGCACAAGGGTCGAAATTTGCAATGGCAGCACAACCTGGGCACATGCTTGATAAAGGTCGAGTTTAACGAAGGGCCAAAAGAGCTGCAGCTGTCACAGCTACAGGGCACAATCATGCTTATGTTTGCCGAACAGGACGAGCTGACATACTCTCAGATTCAGCAGAGCACAGGGCTGGAAAATAGCGAGCTCCAGCGCACGCTGCAGTCGCTGGCATGTGGAAAGTTCCGGGTGCTAACCAAGGAACCCAAGGGTCGCGATGTGGATACATCGGATACATTCTATTTCAACGCCAAGTTCAAGTGTCCACAAGCACGCGTCAAGATTAGCCAGATTGCGACCAAGGAAATTGAAAAGGAAAGCAAGGAGCTGGAAGCACACATCCACCTTGACCGCATGTACCGAGTGGATGCCGCGCTGGTGCGCATAATGAAGGCTCGCAAGACACTAGAGCACAGCGACCTGATCACCGAGCTGCTCAAGCAGCTTGACTTTAACGTGTCGACAACCGAGATCAAAGAGCGGGTGGATACACTGTTTGAGCGTGACTATGTGCGGCGCGACGAGTTGAATCCGTCGACCTACCACTACATTGCCTAGCTTTGATTTGATACTTTTTGTTCTAAATTAGGAAAATAGCAAAAGTCGGCACCGAGGCTGGTGCCGAACAGATAACGATAGACCGAAGGTCTCGGCCTTCGGCACTGATGCCCAAACACCGAGTCCATCAGATTAGCGTGCTGCGTTGTGTTGCAGGGGATTCGCCGCCGGTTGGCGCCAGTGTATGCCAACACTTTAGCACCAGCCCGCACGAGCTAGCGCTTAAAAAGAAGTTCCCTTGCACTTCTTTTTCCTTCCATCGGCATTTATGTACCTAGCCGTCTATTTCTTCTATTACATCTTCACGACGCTTTTCAGCATGCACCTTGTAAGCAGTCCAATCCGCATCGCCATAGCTGGCGGAAACTATGGCGGTCTGGGCGCACTCAAGAGCCTCTACCTCAACCTGCTGGCGACTAACCCAGACTATGACGGATCCAAGCAAGCACCGCCCAACCCAAATGTCAAGATTACGCTTATTGACCGCCGGGATGGTTTTGTGCACTACCTAGGCATGACGCGAGGCCTGAGCCAGCCCGACTACGCACACAAACTGTGGGTGCCCTACACAGACATGCCGTGGCTACAGCATCCGTCAATAACTATCAAGAAGGACATCATCTCGTGCATTACGCCAACACATGTCGAGCTTGTAAACTCGAGCGAGCATGTGGAGTTTGACTACTTGGTGGTCGCCATGGGCCAGAGTCGCAATGCGCCAATTGGTGTTTCTGCGTCGACACGGAGCGAGTATCTCCAGGCAATGGAAAAGTACTTTGGCGTCATATCTGACGCGCAGTCTATTGCAATTGTTGGCGGCGGCGCAGTGGGAACGGAGCTTGCGGCCGATCTCAAGACGGATTATCCGGACAAAGAAATCATATTGATACACTCGCGTGAGCTGCCAATCCCTGGCCCGTTTATGGACGAGTTTAGGCACGAGGCGGTACGTGTGCTGCACAAGCTCGGGGTCACAACCATGTTTGGCCAGCGGGTGATCGACGAGAGTGCAGTGCAAGAGGACTTTAGCCTTGAGCACGTCAAACACGCCAATATTCTGCCCGAGCTGATCGACTCGGTCAAGCGTAACGCAACACTGGTGACATCGACTGGCGCCAAAGTTCACGCTGACCTGGTGTTCAACTGTCTGGGGACTAAAAACAAGTCGCCTCTAATCCATCTGCCTTCGTCGTCGTCGGATGCCCCAGTATTCTCGTCTACTGGCATCCGCATCAACGACCACATGCAGATCGACGATCCAAAGTACCCACATATATTTGCCGTCGGCGATATTTCCAACCAGGCTGCCGTGGCCAAGTACGCTGGTGCTGCCATAAAGTCTGGCAATGTTGCAGGTAGCAATATTGCCAAGCTAATTCACGCAAATGGTGAGCGCGTTGAGTTGGGAAATATGGGAAAGCGTAGGGGCGGAGGCGTCTATAGCACGATGAAGCTGGTTTTGGGCGAACACAACACGGTTATCCAGAGTGAGGATGGTGTTATTCCGCCTGAAATGGCTGCTAGCATGTCGTCTCCTGACATAAAGCTCAGCAAAGTACTAGAAAACATGGCAGTTGGCAAGTTTCCAACCTTGGGTCGCTAGATCCTTTGTTAAAATGTTGGTAATAAAATATATGATAAACTATCAAATGTATGGTTTTAGCTAATATATCTTCAAGTCTATGGAATTAGACTTGGATTACTCGCGCTTTGCCTTCTTTGATTTAGGAAAATAGCCTTTGCGCATGCCGAGCATAAAGTCCTTGGACTTTAGCTGGCGTACAAACAAATTGGCCAAGCCCGACGAACCCAAAGCAATCTTTAGTACTTGCGCCACGCCCAAATCCGGACCAATAGGCACCAGCATCAGGTCCACATAATCTGACCAAGCGCTCGCTTTGGGTGCTGCTTCGGCAACCGCCTGTGCATTGTCTGCCGATTTAAACGCCTTGTCAAATCCGCTGGCAATCATCTTTTTGATATTGCCAGCAGCCGTATTGCCCTGCATCTCAGCCTTGAATCCAAACTTTGTTGACCCAGGCAAGTTGTTTACGTCGCCAGGCACAAAGATGTGCGGCACAGCCGAGTTCTCCAGCTGCAGCGTCGGACGCACACGCAGGGCGCCTGACGTAGGCTCGCGCAGCGAGTGGCCCAGCACCTGCTCGAGCGGCTCGACGTACTCGGTGTGCAGCCGAAAGCCCACGGCCAAGATTTGCACGTCAGAAGCGTAGTCATTGCCCGAGCTCGTGCCATGCAGCACGCGGTGACCAACATTTGAGGCGTAGCCAAAGTCACTGGGGATGTCAACCTTGTCGTTCAGCACAACCTTGACGCCCAGTCGGCCTAGCTTGTCAATGGCACCGTTGCTGAGTCCAGGGCGGAAGTGCTCGGGCAGCAGGCGTGCCCGGCTGTGCACCAGCGTGACGCGCTTTCCGGGATACTTCTCCGCCACAAAGCCAGCCACTTCGACTCCCACGGC
This sequence comes from Coemansia sp. RSA 720, assembly GCA_027577495.1. NCBI lineage: Eukaryota > Fungi > Kickxellomycota > Kickxellomycetes > Kickxellales > Kickxellaceae > Coemansia > Coemansia sp. RSA 720. The sequence continues at coordinate 1,252 of JANBQV010000145.1, read as the reverse complement.
TCCGCCGCCCACTACCAGCACCGAGTCGGCATTGTCCAGGCCCTCCCGCAGCTGCCGAATCTCCGCGACGCCCTCGTCCTTGGTACGCCCCACCACATTGATCGGCCCTGGCGCTTGTCCTCCAGTTGCGAGAACCAAGTAGTCGTAGTATAGCTGCTGTCCGTTGTCCAGCTCCACATGGTGCTCATCCACTACGCGGCTCAGCTTTTGGTTGACAAACTCGTGCTTTGTGCCATTCGGGAAAAAGTCGGCGAATGGCAGGAATGCACTCTCGGCGTACTCGGCATCAACTAGCGCCTTGGGAAACCCAATTGCGTGAAAGTAGTGCGTGCTCTGGTCTACCAACGTCACCTTTAGTCCCGAGTATCCCTTTTTGCTCAGTACGCCCAGTTGCTTGGCTGCTGCTGCTCCGGCATACGATCCGCCAATAACCACCACACTAATCTCGCGAGTCTTGTCTGCCATTTTATTATTAAGCGTATTTTATCTGAAAAGAAAACAAAAAGCTGGAGCAAAACGAGGGATGAGAAAGGCGCGTTCAAATTATTCTGTTGTCACTTTGTTGGTTATTCTCTTGTGAGAAGGGAAGATCCGAAATCAGAAGAATCGACTTTCCCTAAATATCGAGGAACAAAGAGTTCCAGTTCAACGTGGGAAGCTCCTGCTTGATACTATTCTAGCTGTCAGATGTTGCGCCACTGTCATAACAACCTATAACCTACTGCTTACCAATTGATAATCAGTTTGATCCGTGGGTTTCTTGCTATTTACGTTCTTTTCTGCCATATCCACCAGTGATTTAATATTGCATACTAGAATATACAGCGTATTAAATACCTATTTAAATTACAGAGAATTTCAAGTGGCAAGCGTTTAAAGTACGCCATCCATGATTTAATCATTAGATGCTGGTAACTGACATAAAAAGTATCATGTGCACTTTTATCATGCCCAAGTTTTATAATTTTTAAACAGTAAAGGAGACGTTGCTACTGAATGCTTTTGCGTTGCAAGTTGCAATTTCTTTTACAAGCTGATGTATAGTCAGTTGTTAATTATACAGCGCCTTTAGTCAGCAATGACATTATTTTATCGGAGCTAGCAGAGCTCAAATTTATTTAAGAGGCCATACCGCCCTTAGGTTGGAGTAAACGTCTTCAACTTTCTTTGAATAATTCTATAATAACTCCCATGCCACATGAACGAACGTCTTTGCGCAGACACCACTTAGCCTGTTGATGTTCCGATGCAG
>JANBQV010000144.1:0-22767 GCA_027577495.1 Coemansia sp. RSA 720 | reverse complement strand
TTCTGTTGATTTCTTTCTTTTCCTCTCAGTCCCTTGCTTCTATAAATGCTCAGGACTCTTTCCTTCAGTTTTTCTTTTAATCCTTAGGTCTTCAATAAAACTTCTTTCTTTTTTCTTCTCAGCCAGCTCTTCTCTGGCCTCGCTGGCACTTATTCTAACACCACCAAGCACGATCTATCATGACACTTCGAAATGAAGGATCTTGGTTGGTGCACATCAATTCTGTCTACCAATATAGAACAAAAGGGTGGTGCCATTCGTGTGTCCCAAGAGTCAGCAATCAAGCGCACACTTGAGATACATGGCATGGCAGATTGCAATCCAGCCAAGATGCCGTTACCACACTCAACCAAGCTTGTCAAAGCCAGGGATAACAATGAGCTTGTCGATATACGCAACTACCAATCAATTGTTGGGTCTATTCAGTACCTGGCAAACACAACATGTATGGATGTTGCCTATGCTGCCTCAATTCTGGGTACGTTCAACTTGAAGCCCACAACGACACATTTGAATGCTGCAAAGCAAGTCCTCTGCTATCTCAAGGGAACTAGTGCTCATGGCATAACATATAGGTCAAGCAAGAATCTTCAGCTCACAGGCTATACTGATGCTAACTTCTTCCATGACTTGTCGGACCCTATTAATGCTGGATATGTATTCATGCTTGCTGGTGCTGCAGTTACCTGGTGCTCCAAAAAGATCAAGACTGCTGTTCCACAGTCAACATCTGAAGCTGAACTGAATGTGCTCAACTCTGGTGTCTGCAAGCTCATATGGATACATGAGCTCCTCGAGCAGCTTCATGTTAACATTGGATGTGTCAAGATCTTCTGCGACAACCAAGTGGCTGTTGTGTTTGCACGCTCTGGCAATATTACAGAAGACAACAAGCACTACCGCGTCAAGCTCCGTCTGACATACAATATGTTCAAGGTAGGACTGTATGACATCGAGCACATTGCTGCTGCCAGTCAGATTGCTGACTGCCTAACTAAGCCTCTTGGCCCACTGCTCTTTGATCGCTTTGTGAGCAGTGCTGGATACAGATAATGCTGGTTATGAGGGCATGTTATATTATGGTTGTCACGTGAGTCGTAATCCTCACTTGACAGGATTAACCATCAAGATCTGTAGTTCGTAGTTTTATCTATATATGGAACAATGGTCCAAGTCTGACCATTGTATCCTTCTGGTTCTTTCTATATATATTTATTATAGCACTCATCGGACAGATAGTCCCTTTAGTGTAGGATCATATTATAACACATGGAATGAAACATTGAATGCACATTTATGCAAGAACATGTTTTTTGTCTGCCTCGATGCTAACCAGGGCATGTATGTTCATAATGCTGGTAAGCCAAATATGTGCATTGTTACCACATATGTCGACAATTTGTTGATTGCGACTGCCAATGCTAGTGAGCTGGCTGCTATGAAGCGCACTCTATCAGATTGCTTTGAAATGAAGGATCTTGGCAAGTGTATGTCAATACTATCTATTGATATTGAGCAAAAGAATGGCACTATTCGCGTGTTCCAAGAGTCAGCAATAAAATACACTCTTGAGCTCCATGGTATGTCAGAATGCAACTCAGCTAAGACACTGCTATCTCTGACAACCAAGCTTGTGAAAGCCACTGACACAGACAAGCTTGTTGACATGCATGAATATCAGTCCATCGTCAGTTCTATACAATATCTAGCAAACACAACACGCATAGATATCACATATGCTACATCACTGTTGGGCATGTTTAATGTGAAACCCACCAAGACTCATCTGTCGGCTGCTAAACAAGTACTGTGCTACCTCAAGGGAACAAGTGACCTTGGCATAACTTATCAACCAAGCAAGTTTCTGATGCTGACTGACTACACTGATGCCAATTATTTCCACAACTCAGCAGATCATGTGAATGCTGGCTATGTGTTCATTCTTGCTGGTGCTGCTGTCACCTGGCGCTCAAAGAAGATAAAAACTGGAGTGCCACAGTTGACAGCTGAAGCTGAACTACATGCACTTAACTCTGGTGTGTGTGAGCTTATGTGGATACGCGACTTCCTTGAGCAGCTCCACATTGATGTTGGATGCACCAAGATCTTCTGTGATAACCAAGCAGCTGTTTCCTTTGCACGCTCAGGTAACATCACTGAAGACAACAAACATTATCAGGTCAAGCTTCGTCTGACTTACAACAAGTTCAAGGAAGGCCTGTATGATGCTGAGCACATTGCTGTTGCGAGTCAGATTGCTGACTGCCTGACTAAGGCACTTGGCCCACTGCTCTTCAATCAGTTTACTAGCAGTGCTGGATATAGATAATGCTGGTTACGAGGGCATGTTAAATTCTCATGCAAGTCTGTCCCTTGCATGATCAGATCTAACCACCATTGATCTATAGTCTGAGTTTCTATTTCTATGAGCAATGATCCAAGTTCAGCCATTGACTCTTTCTAGTTCTTTGAATACAAGTTTTTATACTTCTTCAGACAAGTGTCACCACTGTCCAATTCATTAAGTGCTAGAGATAATATATTACTTTCTTTGTTGTTGTTTATACACCAAACAAAAGCAGATATGGTCCCACTTTTGTTTGTTGGGGTTTCTGCCCCCTGATCTGGGTGCATCCACCACATGATTTCTCCACAGAACTTCTTTCTGTTGATTTCTTTTTTTTTCTTCTCAGTCCCTTGCTTCTATAAAAGCCCAGGACTATTTCCTTCAGTTTTTCTTTCAATCCTTAGGTCTTTCAATACAAACTTCTTTTTTTTTCTTCTCAGCCAGCTCTTCTCTTGGCCTTGCTGGCTCACTTCAACAGATTAAGAGTCTTAAGTATCTTCATTTTTAGCTTATCCCAGCTTCTTCATCAGGCACTCTGCCTCTCTGGTTTTCTCTCTACAACCAATCTCTCTTGGCACTCTACCTCACTGGCTCACTTCAACAGAAAAAGCCTCAAGTGTTTTGTTTCCATTTATTTTGTCAGTTCCAAAGTTTTTTGGGTAAACCTGAGAGAGATAGACACAGTCAGACACAGAGTTTGCAGGTAGAAGGCCTGTATAGTGCAGAGTGTTAAGAGACAGTGGTTGAAGAGAGAAACTAGAGAGGCAGAGTGCCTGAAGAAGAAGCTGAGTTAAGCTGAATCGAAGATGCTTAAGACTCTTAATCTGTTGAAGTGAGCCAGCAAGGCCAAGAGAAGAGCTGGCTAAGAAAAAGAAAAGAAGTTTATTTATTGAATGACCTGAGGATTGAAAGAAAAACTGAAGGAAAGAGTCCTGAGCATTTATAGAAGCAAGGGACTGAGAGGAAAAGAAAGAAATCAACAGAAAGAAGTTCTGTGGAGAAATCATGTGGTGGATGCACCAGGATCTGCATGCATAAACCACAACAAACAAAAGTGGGACCATATCTGCTTTACAGATGGGAATGATAAGCAGATGTGCCGATTGGAGAATGAAGATCACTGAGAGTGTTAAATTCTCATGCAAGTCTGTCCCTTGCGTGATCAGATCTAACCACCGTTGATCTATAGTCTGAGTCTGACCATTGACTCTTTCTAGTTCTTTCAATATAGTTTCAATACTTCTTGGACAAGTGTAACCACAGTCCCTTCTGTCAGTGCTAGAGATAAAATAAAAGAGAGAAGCTGGTTAGATTATGTCATGTGATATCCCATAAGACGGCTGGAAGTTAGAAGTGAAAAGTTTCATAATTCCAACAAAATAGCCTTCAGTTTTACTTTCAATCCTTAGGCCAATTCAATACAAACTTTTTTCTTTTCTTTCTTGCCAGCTCCTCTCTGGCCTTGTTGGCACTTATTCTATCATTAGAAACATTGCTAAAGTACATATTGCCTAAGAATACATTGCTATAATGCATAAATTGCAAAAGAATACACAGCAATAGCATTTATTGTGAAAGAATACATTGCTAGAGAATATATTGGATTAAATAAATTTCTTGAGCAAAAATTGATATATCAAAGTTTATCTAGCACTAGTACTTGACTGCTTGAGAATCATATGTCAAAGGGAGCTTAGTATTGTAATAAAGGGACTTGGAAGAGACAATTGGAAAAATTCCAACAATTGTCTCTTATATATGCAATCATTGATCAGAACAATCATGTTGGCTTATCTGATTGGAACACAATTAACACAAAAGACCAGGTTGTATAATGGTGGTGTTTATTTTAATTTGACTAGCAAATTAATAATCTTTTCTCAGTCAAGTATTAGTTTTTTTTGGAATAATCTATATATTGCTAAGTATTATGGTTCTGGCCAATATGTGTTACTGGAGAAGAATATCCATGTGTTATTATAAATCATTCTGTTAGATTCCTGAGCTGTACTTGTGAGCAGACAAGCTGAGAAAAATTGAGAACTCTTATTATGCTGGGTGTGGCAGGATTTTAGGAAGGATGTTCAGTGATCTAGTAATATGTTTCAAATATGTTGTATTATAAAGGAATTCACAAGTCTAGTTGTAAAGATAATCTCAAACATACATATCCTTGTCATGCATAAACTGGTTTGTTAAATACTGTCACTGCAAACAAACAGATGCTGTTTCCAAGTTAGGTAGTCTGACTTGTGTCAGAAAAATGGCCACAATTGTGTAGTAACAGCAGAAAGGCTAAAAGTATAGCATTATATGTATTGGCAGTTTAAAATATAAGATTAAAAGTTATTAGCAAATATTTCTAGTATAAAAATCATGCTTGTTAAAATGCTTGTGCGGATACCATTGCCACGGCCACTAGCGTTGTCCTAGCCTTTGTGCCTTTCGAGCGCGTTCATAGTTGTTATCAGAAGCTGACAAAAGCTCGGGTCCCAAATAGGCCAACCAATTTCTGCCTGATCAGCGATTTCACAAGCAAGGGAAAGCGATTACTGGTTGGCTGGTAGCAGGAAAGGGCGCATGGGATGGGTGCCCTACGATGCTGCTGCTCGCTTTTTGGGCCCACGGGGTATCGACTAAGGAGCTGACCCAGTCAAGGCTCCCAAAGCACTAGCAGCAACGAATTGTGTTGCATAGTTTTGTTTGAATTCACTGTAAATGAGCTTTCGAAAAACGTGCTACTGTCAGGCACGCCTCAAGTTGAAGCAGCTGGAAGCATTGCCTGGAACAATAGTGCGATGCTTGGGTGGCAAGCTCGGCTTTGCAACGGGTTCTTTGATTATACTGTGACATGAGTAACGAGGCCCGCAAAGTCCGTGCTCAAGACAGGGCCGAATTGGTTTAAATTGGTAAATTCAGACGGAAATTTGCAACACGGAAACTGCACTCGGAAGTTCCGAGACGCTGCAAGTGACGCGAAGCACGAAATACGCGCGTCAAGCCAGCGAATCAGATAACAGTTTGTCTGCGAGGCGCGAGTTTGGCGTTCAGTTTGCTGAGCAAACCTGTTTGACGCGCGTTGAAAATTTTTGGCGTTTACGCGCCAAAACGCCATTTCGCGTCTGCATCCCCAAAGCTGCGACTATAAAAGCCGTGGCTGCCCCTTTCGGTCTTTTTCTCATCAAACCACACTCCTTTTTTCTCCACTTATCGTAAGCAAAGTTTTCCCTAAACTTTCAGTTTTGGTCTTTTCCCTATCCCTTCTTTTTGTCACACTATGGAAATCGACGCTCACTCTATCGTTGCGCCTGCTCCTTCCAAGGCCGAACAAGCCGCACAGGCCCAGCAGCAGCTCTCGCTGAATGGCCGTGTTATCGAGGCCGACGAACCTATTCTCCGCCCTAACCCGGACCGCTTTGTCATGTTCCCTATCAAGTACCACGAGATTTGGGAAATGTACAAGAAGCACGAGGCCTCGTTCTGGACTGCCGAAGAAATTGATCTGTCGCAGGATATGAACCACTGGGACAACCGCCTGAACGACAACGAGCGTCACTTTATCAAGTACGTTCTAGCATTCTTTGCTGCATCGGATGGCATTGTAAACGAGAACCTCGTGCAGAACTTTAGCCTTGAAGTCCAGATTCCAGAGGCGCGCTCTTTCTACGGCTTCCAGATGATGATCGAGAACATTCACTCGGAGACATACTCGCTGCTTATTGATACGTACATCCGCGATCCCAAGGAGCGCGACTTTTTGTTCCACGCCATCGACAACATTCCTTGCATCCGCAAGAAGGCTGACTGGGCACTGCGCTGGATTGAGAACCGCGACGCCAAGTTTGGCGTTCGTCTGGTTGCATTTGCTGCTGTTGAGGGCATTTTCTTCTCGGGATCGTTTGCGTCAATCTTCTGGCTGAAGAAGCGCGGGCTGATGCCAGGTCTGGCGTTCTCGAACGAGCTGATCTGCCGTGACGAGGGTCTTCATACCGACTTTGCGTGCATGCTGTTCCAGCATCTGCAATACCCTCCGCCAGGCGAGCTTGTCCAGCAGATTATTACTGAAGCTGTTGTCATCGAGCAAGAGTTTTTGTCAGAGGCTCTGCCTGTTTCGTTGATCGGCATGAACGCCAAGCTGATGTGCCAGTATATCGAGTTTGTGGCCGATCGCCTGCTAGTTGCGCTAGGTCAGCCGAAGAAGTACCTTGTAACGAACCCGTTCGACTTTATGGATATGATCTCGATGCAGGGCAAGACCAACTTCTTTGAGAAGCGCGTGTCAGACTACCAGAAGGCCGGTGTTATGATGGGCACTCAGGGCAACGCGCGTGAGGCCGTGTTTGACCTTGACGAGGACTTTTAAGCGGATGTTTGCTCTAGATCCGCCCCACCAACTGCCTGTGCCTATTCTTGTAACTTTACTTCTAACATAATCAGTGCGTACAAAACCTACATTTCTAAATAAACAATTTTACATTCATTATTTTGTGCGGCTGCGTATTTGCAACCTTGTATCTGCAAGGTAATTAATATGTTGAACGAAAGCAAAACAAAGTTATGAAACCTCTACTTTTTGATAACTGTAAAGTAGATAATGACAACAATGATGATGATTATAATAATCAGGAGGAGCAGCGCAATCCAAATCTTCTTGCGAGCCTTGATCCGGTAGACAATCGCCTGCTTGACTTCCTTGTGTGCTGACTCGACATTACCGTGGGTGTCCTCGACAGCCGACTCAATGCTGTCAATGGTTTCCTGCTGGCGGTTGACCATGTCAGAAATCTCAACAAACATCTCGGCCAGCTGGCTGATGGTCTGGTCGATCTTCTTGATGTCCGCCTGGCGCTCTTCGACGTCGCGAAGGACGCGGCGCGCATCGTTCTGTCGGCTGGAGCTCATGACAGACTGGGCAAACACCTGCCCGGCTTGGTCGTTGTCGATTGCGGCGGCAACCTCGTCATCGGTGGCATCGGGGCGCGCAATGCGGTATTGACGAGCCAGACGGTCGCGGTTGCGCTTTGAGTACTGATACTCCATTTGATGGTAGCGCTGCAGCAGCTCAGAAAACTTCTTTGCCAGTGACTGCTGACGCGTAGCCTGTGCGATGCGCTGGGACTTTGATATTGCTGGGTCATCAACCGACTGAGCCAAGTTTTCTAGGTTTTGTTTCACCTCGGATATGTGTGCGTTGGTTTCCGATACCAGGTTGTCGCGGTCAAAGATGATTTGATGGTACTTGTGTTCGCTGGTGGCCTCCAGTGCTTGCTCGTGCCAGTACGCAATCTGCTTGATACTCTCTTCTATCACCTCCATCTGTGCCTTTGCCGAGTCCAGCAGCTTGAAGAACTGGCCGTCTCCGTAACCAGCGTTACCTCCATTATCATAATTACCGTAGCCAGCGTGTCTGGCATCAAATGCGCCTAGCTCAATGGCTGTGTCGTCCTGTCCTCCGTATCCTCCCTATCCGAACACAAGCATGTTTAGTGCGCTGCAAAACAAGTCTGGCCAAACTGACCAAAGCAGTCCGTGCCGATCAGCCAATGTTTGGGCTTTATGCACCCTCCGCTAGGACTGCTCTGTCACAAGCACGCGTGGCGTCTAATAAAACTAACCTGAAGCTCTTCGAATCTGTCACGGCCCATGGTTGGCAGCAGCGGATTGCCTGATTACACTAGTAAAGCTCGAAATAGCAGAGTACACTATGATACACCGTGGAGACAGGGGTTTGGCCAACACAGAAAGAATATAACAGCGAATAGCTTGTGCAAAGAAAAGCAAAATAATATAAAGGTCAGGAATTTGCAAACAAGAAACAAAAGCTGTCAAAACCCCCATCCATTTTCTTTTTTTTTAAACTAGGGGTCTAGACCTCCACTGCTGGTACAAAAGCTGCCTGTATGGTTGTGCACAGACTTGTGAAATAGGGCTTGGCGCTCGCAGGCGCGGCATCTCTGACTATTTTTAGCATAAAAGACTTTAGACTTGTGCAGCAGACGGGTCTGGTCAATGGTGTTGTGTGTGCAGAGCGTTCTTCGGCTCAGAGCTGCGTTGGCACGAGCCGAAAAGTGCGGTATGCACACCGATAGTGGAGACCACGTGGGCAGGCTGCGATTGGCAGGGTGCCTTACTGATATCAGCGGGCTCTGCATCCTGCAAATTTGTACAGTTTTGTTTTTATCTGTTCATCTACCCTTTGCAGTATTTTAAAAGTTGGCAATGTCGTTTACTACCCGCGTTGTTGGTCAGCCCAACACCCTAGACTACCGCGTGTTTGTTGAGAAGGACGGTAAGATTGTTTCGCCGTTCCACGACATTCCGTTGTTTGCCGATGAGGCGAACGGAATCTACAACATGGTAGTTGAGATTCCGCGCTGGACCAACGCCAAGATGGAGGTAAGCTGTTGTAAACAATAACAAGCAGTTTGCTACTCTATGCGTACTTATTTGGGAGTTCAGTTGTAAAGTATGTCATGTAGATCAGCAAGGAGGACCCGCTTAACCCGATCAAGCAGGATACCAAGAAGGGCAAGCTGAGATATGTGCGCAATGCGTTCCCGCACCATGGGTACATATGGAACTACGGAGCGCTGCCGCAGACGTGGGAGGACCCGAATCAGACCAACAGTGACACCAAGTGCGTTGGCGATAACGACCCGATCGACGTGTGCGAGATCGGCGAAGCTATTGGGCATGTTGGGCAGGTCAAGCAGGTCAAGATTCTGGGCGTGATGGCGCTAATTGACGAGGGCGAGACTGACTGGAAGGTGCTTGCCATTGACGTCAACGATCCACTGGCTGCCAAGATGAACGATGTTGAGGACATTGAGCGTTACATGCCTGGGCTGCTGCACGCTACCAACGAGTGGTTCCGCATCTACAAGATTCCAGATGGTAAGCCCGAGAACCAGTTTGCCTTTGGCGGCGAGGCCAAGAAGAAGGAGTACACGCTCGATGTCATCAAGGAGACCGCCGAGGCCTGGAGTGACCTGATTAGCGGCAAATCCAACGCTGGCGGGATTGCCCTGGCCAACTCACAGCTTGGAAACGCCAACACGGTTTCGGCTGCCGATGCTGACAACATTGCTGTTGGTGGCATCCGCCAAGCTGCGCCTGTAATCGACCAGTCGCTGCACAAGTGGTTCTTTATCTCGGGATCCAAAATCTAGACTAGTCTGAGCCAAATCTGGGCCTCTGGCCGAGTCACATGGCTGCTATTGCTGCTGCTAATATATGCGAGTAGACCACATGGACACATTTGAAAAATAAAAATTTCAGTCTCCGCATGGTAGTATTTACCAAAAGCGCAAGTGTCGGGCCTTAGAGAGAGAGCGCGCATGTTCTCCACGCACAATATTGTAATCATATGGCTTTATCATCTAGGTCTCTGCCAGAGGGCGTAACTCGTAGCCAGCGCAGCTTGGCTGAGATCGAAGCGCAGTCTAAGAACGCGAGTGTGCTTGAGAAGCCACGGCGCAGACAACTGGCGGTGCAGGCTTGCGTGTATGGCGGGCGAATCGGTAAACAGATTGGAGTAATGCTGACAGCAGCGGTACTGTTGACAGTCATGCTGATTCCGCTACACGAGTCTGCAAACATTGGAATGTACGACTACGGCAAAATGAAGTTTGACTGGACGACAGATCCAAGCACTTGGTTGAAGCCAGCAGACGCTGCGTATTCAGACTACAACGTGCTGCTCGATGGGCACGCCCACACAACGCTATCGGACGGTCGGCTGACGCCTGAGCAGCTAGTCGAGTATGCGATAGCCCAGGGGTTCAATGCACTGGTTGTCACAGACCACAACACAGTCGCTGGCGGTCTGCAGGCCGAGCGGTATGCTCGTAAAAAGTATGCGGGCAGATTTGTTGTAATTCCTGGTATGGAGTATTCCAACTGCCGTGTGCACATGAATCTAATCAACATTAACGCAACAGTGGCTGGTAGCAGCGACGGCGGGGCGTATCCCAGCGATGACGAAATTCGGCATGTCATTGAACACACACATGCACAGGGCGGGCTGGCTATTATCAACCACATTCCATGGTCCACGCGCATCCTCGAGCGCCTGGGCCATGCGCGGCTGCCAGGTCACCCCAGCGTTGAAGCACTGGTCGACTGGGGTATCGACGGCTTTGAGATCATCAACCAGGCCACCTTTGACATGCCTACGCTGCAGTTTATGCGCGCTCATAACTCTTCACACCTGCTTTTTATGACAGGAAGTGATGTGCACGCTCCTGGCAAGGCATACGCGTGGACTGTGCTTAAAGCACCCGTCTTTACCAAAGAAGCCATCATGCGCGAGATTCGTGCTGGGCGCACTTCATATCTGTTCGACCCTACTGGCAATCGTGCTGGCGAATTGCCTACATATTCCTCGCGCTACCTTGCGCTGGCGCCGCTGGCGGGTGCCGCAGAATATATTGCATCCTTCTACGATCGCTACAGCGGTCAGTACTCGTTTCATGGTACACACTGCCAACGCGACATTGTCGACGTCCACGGCCAGTCTATCGGGTATCTCGTAATGTATATTATCACGGCTGCTGTACTCACCGAACTTGCCCGTGTCCTGTGCCAGCAGATCAGGTTCTGTGCGGCGCGCTGGTGGGTTAAACGCCGTAGCAATAGCACAGCAGCCGAGCCAGCACAGCAAGTGTAGTTGGCAGATACATTCGCACTTTATATTCAATATAACAGATTGTCTAATAAAGGCACAGGGAGGCAGTACAGTTGGCCAAAATAACCCGTCATACAAAAGTAACTAGGAGAAACACAAAGACAAGTATGACCATAAAAATCTTTACGATAAGCCAGCGGTTAGACGAGATGTTGGTATAATACTTGAGCAGCTCTGTATGTGCAGCGCCAATATTAGTGTCAATAATTTCGACATTAGCGTCGATTCGCTGCACAACGTCCCGCTGCTCAGAAACCATGTGCGCTAGCTGCTGAAAGATCGAGCCGAGCTCCGAGATGGTCGACTCAATCGAGTTGATAGCCTCAGATCGCCCGTCCAGGTATGCTGACGACTGGTCCTGCTGCATCAGCAGCATTTGCGAACTGGACGCCTCGTCCATGTCCGGCAGCGATAGCGCTACAAAGTCGTCGTGAGCAGCCGTGCTACGCATGCTTGCGGGCGGGCGCTCGGTCTGATACAATGGCGAATCTACAAGAGGAGCAGGGTCATTCCGGCGCCGGTTGCGTACGCCTAATTAATAATGGAGCAATTGAGTAAACGCCAGGATGTTCCAGTATATGTTATCATGATTGCATCATGGCAGATGCCGACACATGCAAAGGTGCACCAACCATGCCATATCGCCTCACATAAGCGTTAGTTGTGTGTTTACCTGTAGATGAAAAGGCCACGTTGCTGGCAGCAGCAGCAGCCGGCCCAATAAACTGTTCCTTCCGGCTGCCCGACTCCTTCAGGCTCTCGCTGCGCAGCTCAAGCACATCTTTAAACACTGTAGATGTGCTGGCCAGCTGCGACTGCAACGACAGCACCACGTTCGAATGGTGCTCAGTTGCTTGGTGCCCGCCATGGCTGCCGTTCTGCTGCCGCTGGAGCGACATAATCTTGCCATTAATAGCCGCAATTCGCTGCTTTACTTGTGTCGTAAGCGCCTACAATGGATGGACCCGACAGAGACGTGTATAAGTAGTTGACCTCTGCTATCACAAACGCCCAAATCGCATGGTGCATACGTACATTTATTTCGCGTGTCTTGTCGTCAAATATGGTCTTACCGCGGGCCACTACTGTGCACGAGGCAGAATGCAACTCAAATTAGCAATGCATGTAGTTGGAGGCAGCGCTGACTGCAGATACTTACGTTTTGCCAGCTGCTCCAACAGAAGCGTAGTGCTCTGAATGTCCTGGCCAATTACGCTGGCATGCTTTGAAAACTCGCCAAAAGAGACCTGTGGGTTCTTAGACTTGGTGGCCGGCGGCAGCGGACTTTGCTGCCGATTGCGGAGCGCAGTCACCAGCGACCGGTACTCGGCTGTCCTGTCACGGAGTGTTTTAGCTTTGGCCATTGACATTATGTGCGCCTCCGCTGGCGTGAAAAGAGATGAGGGGAAGCGAAATGAAGGGCCAAAATGCAAGAGTGGAAATAAAAAGGCAAAGGCCAAATTGAGTCAGGCTTTCCGTGTGTTTGTAATAATAATATGTGAGATACAAAAACGCTAAGAGAATAACATAAAAAGACAAAAGGCAATTGTTAATCGGCTACACGCCGGCGTGGACGAGCACGGGCAAGCGGAGATGCTGGCGGTTCGGCGTGGGGGCGACGGTACGGATGGTGCGTGTGAGAGGCGTGAGGCGATGAGGCAACAGGTCCACCAACTGACTGTCGGTGCTGGGCGCCGGCGATTGGCTGCTCGGCAAATGAAGCAGGTGCCTGCGCAGCGCTGCCAGGGCCTTCAGGGGCCTGCATGACAGCTGACGCAAAGGGCGGCGCGGCAGCGGGCTGCGGTGCAGCGTATACGGGTTGTTGGTTCTGCTGGAGCTGCTGTATTTCGGCCACAGTGCCAGGCGGGTTTGCGGTGGTTGGGCTGCGCTCAGTACACCAGTTACGATGGCACTCTTGCCAGGCACTGCTCTGGCATTGCTTGCTGCAATATTTGGCCTTGCGGCAGCGGCGGCACTTTGAAAACTCATTTGGATGGCGTTCCCACTTTTGGCATTTGAGATGTGCGCACTGGCGGCAGTTGTTACGCGACTCGTCGCGGCGGCAGCTGTTGCGCATGACAATGGACGACCAGTACACCATGTCGGACGGGAATGCATCGTGAGCAGTGAACTTTTCAACCACCGCAATAACATCTACAAGAGTTCCAGCATTGGCATGGCGGCGTACTGGCGGGACTCCAGCAGCAGCGTTGGCCTGCGCAGCGCTCCAAGCCGCCTGCGTCGCATCGGCCAGGTCGCCAGCGCCAGCATACTCATCGCCGACGCTGCTGCTTTGGCCGGCTTGAACCTGAGTGTGCAGCAGTGGACACTCGTGCAGCAGCTGGCGCTGGCCAGGCGTTTTGCTCAGATATGCCAGAAGCTGGAGAGTAAGCACCACATCGTCGTGGCGATACATCACGTGTGTGATGGCTTGCAAGCGGCGGCGTACGGCGTCGTACTCGGCCTGCAGACGCTCTTGCTCGCTGTACATGTATGCATGATTGGCGTACGGTAAAAGCTGACTGGGAATGCCAGCAACAGAAGCAGCTGGCGCTGCGTCGGGGTACGCAACATGCCGTGCCAGTGGATGCACACCTTCGCCAACTCGGCGTGTCTGCTGGCGCGCAGCCTGAACTACGGGAATCGGGCTGGTGGCCGACACCGCTGCTACAGCGGCTGCCGCAGCGGCCTGGGCGTTGGAGCGCGCAGCCGTAGACAAAGGACGTGGCGGCGAAAAGCCTGTGCTGTTGTTGGCCCCTGATGCCAGAATCTGTCCAGACACAACCATATTGGACGGGTCACCAACACCTGCGTGGTCTTCGGTGCTTGGAAGTCCTGGGTCACCAGTAAAGTCCATAATTTTGGAGAGTGGCAGGCGCCCAGCCTGTGCGCTCATAGCCTCACGCAGCTTCTGCTCCAAGCGCGCAAACTCTGCGCCCAGCAAGTACGCATGCAACACTTCGAGTAGGATTGGCACTGCGCCTACCTGCACTACGCGTTGCCGAATTTCAGCCGTTCCACGCACGCCAACGTTGACTACGCACTGGAACGCCATTGTCCACTTCCAGTTGTGCAGAGTGTCTTCTGTAACGCGCGTAGTGCGTAGAATCCGCACGAGCCGCTCTAGTCCACCGTCGGTGGTCAGGATCTCACGGATGCGCACCGACGACGACGTTAGATAGTTGAGATGCGATAGTGAGTTGACCAGTGGCAGGTCGGCCGTGCAGTCCAGCGCTCGCCGGTCGTACAGCGCCGATGTGATGGACACGCAGGCCTTGTTGGCCGCCGGAAAGTGAAAGTTGGACTCACGCATCTTGAAAATGCGCGCCCAGATATTAGCGAGAAGTAATAATGTGAAATAGTTAAAGGGGCCCGTGTGCGTGCAGAGAAAAGAAAGAGCTTTCCCCTTGGCTAGCGAAGAGTAGTGCTATAAGTTGCAGTCTGAGAATGGCCGCGCTAGACTCGCAGGGGTGTGCCTAGACAGACAAAGCCAATAGTGTATGCGCTTTTCGTCGGCTGGCAAGTTTGCACTAGCGGAATTCGGCAGGGGCGAGCCGCAAAGTCCCGGAGGGAAATGCACAAAGTCCCAGTCAAGCAAAAAAGAGGCCTCTGCAAAGGGTACCGACAAGGTGCACGCTAAGCAGGCGTAGTTTGGCAAGGGGTTACGCGGCAGGCTAGAACAGGTAGAAAGGTCGAGCTGGTTAAGCACTGGGGCTACGCGCGATTCGGGCCGCCGTAAATGCAGAACAACGTTGAGAAAAATTAATAAAAGCTTGGAGAAAGAGAAAAGAAGCATGAAAGGGGAGGCGGCGTTGCGCAAATGGGGGAGGCCACCGCCCCGCCCACATTGCGTTTGCCTGCACAGCTGCAGCCTGGCTGCTGAGTGCTATTCTGTGTCCTGGCAAACACTGGCTGTATCGTTCCGGAACAGGGCCAGGCATTCCTTGCTCATCTGTTGGTGCGGATCCAGCGCCCATTGCAGACGCCGCACAAAAGTGCCAAAATGCACAGCACAGAAGTGCCATAACGCACGCTGCGCCTGCACAGCCAATGATAATCGCTTGCCGACACCCACTCCATGCTTCGGATACGCATTCACGCAAGTCTGCCTTTATTTCTCCTCTGCTACTCGTCTTCAATGCATCCGAGAACCTGCGCGCCGCCTGGCGACACTGCCGCCGTCGCAGATATTGAACGCAGGATTCTCGAGCCGCGTTCCTCGCTGCAGGTAAGTCCCTGCTTTCAGCGCTAGCCAAGCCGAGCCGCCATGACGCCTCTCCCGCTTGCGGCTCCATTTACGTACGCTTTTCCGACAATGCATCGGCGTGCATAGATTAATTATACCAGTATGGACCTGTTTGCTTCGCTGAGCTTCTGATAAAGTCCAACCGCTGCCTCTTTTCGCGGGTACCATCCAGGCACCAATAGCGGGCCACCGCTGGCCTACGAAAAGATACTCATTGTGCACACAAGGAACAAAAAGTTGAATGCTACAATTGGCTGCTGCCTGCGGCTGTTGTGGTCAAGGCTGCTCTGTGCTGCTATCGATTGTTGTGTATTGAATATATTAAACAGCAGATCAACTAAACGCTGACTGGAGGACTGCTGTCTCCTGCATTATCCCTGTTTCATTGTAGATCGCCGCGCTCCGTGCCGCGCGCCGTCGGTTTCTGGAGCTGCATGAGCTGTTGCTTGCCAGCCAGTGCTTTGGTGGATCCCAGACACAGCGGGTATGTTCACACAGACGCATACAGTGGCTGTACCTGAGCGTTTATAACTAATTATGTCTGTCCGCCGCACACATCGATGTTATACATAGGATCTGCTCATCGGCCAGGCGCGAGCACTCAGGGCTCTGCCCAATAACGAGCTACTTGACGCAGGAATCGCGCGGCTGGGCACCAAAAGTGCAGCATCGCCAGCATCCAGCAGCTTTTGCGCACATATTGAGAATAAGCATGCAGCAGTTGTCCAGCTGCCCGGACTAACGTCGCTGGCAGCCATCACTCAAGAGAGCGATGTTGTGAGCGCACAGTGCGTACTGCTTTCCACACACGCACAGTGTATTGGCGAGCTGGCTAGCGAAGTCGAGCTGCTGGCAGCGCTGGGCTGCCATGCTGCTGATCACCCTATACTCGATGTAGCCCACGGGCTGGAGAGATATTTTGGTGGACTCATTGACAGTCTTTCGCTAAAACTGCAGATTGTCGCCACTGAGATGCACCACACTCTGTACTCGTCAGATGTATTGCAGGCTGCCGAGCGACTTTGCAGTATCCTGCGTTCGCGCGAGGCTGAGCTAGCAAAGGAGCAGAGCGCACTTGATGAGCGGCTGGCCATCTACCGCGATGCCGGCAGTGAGTTTCAGGATATCGCAGCTGCGTACTCTGCAGTTCTACGGGACACCAGCCAAATCCGTCGCGACATTACGCGTGTATCGCAGCTGTAGCCATGCATGCGTCTGGAAGATCCAGTGGATTGCTCAGCACCTGCTGTGATCCCATACCCAACTGCGCCGCTCGCCCAGATGCATAGGCCTGGCACACTCGCTTTTTATAGCCAACCTATCTTTTTTATTTTCTTTGCAGCACAAACGCACTATGGCCAAGGTATTCGAAGCGACAGTTACTGCACCCGTCAACATTGCAGTCATCAAGTACTGGGGCAAACGCGATGCCGCGCTGATCCTGCCGACAAACTCATCGCTGTCTGTGACGCTGTCGCAAGATCACCTCAGCACGCGCACAACCATTCGCGCCGCGCCAGAGTTTACTGGAGATCGCCTGTGGCTCAACGGCGTTGAGGAGAGCATTGCAGCGTCCAAGCGGCTGATCAACAGCATCACCACGGCGCGCAAGCTGCGTGCAGCGCTGGAGCAGCAGGATGCAGACGCAGCGCCACTGTCTACGTGGGGGCTTCATATTTGCTCCGAGAACAACTTCCCAACTGCTGCCGGGCTTGCATCATCAGCCAGTGGCTACGCGGCGCTGGTCAGTGCACTGGGCGCATTGTTCGAGCTGCCGCAGTCGGCGTCGGATCTGTCGCGAGTTGCACGTGTTGGCAGCGGCTCTGCATGCCGTTCCATGTTTGGCGGCTTTGTGGCATGGCAGGCTGGCATTTCGGACGATGGCAGCGATTCGCAGGCTGTGCAGGTAGCAGACCGCCAGCACTGGCCCGAGCTGCAGGCGCTGGTGCTGGTCGTGTCGGACCAAAAGAAGACGGTGTCGTCGACCGCCGGTATGCAGACCACCGTCGATACGTCGCAGCTGTTTGCTGAGCGCGTGCGCACCGTTGTTCCACAGCGTATGGAGGCCATACAGAAGGCCATCGCCGAGCGTGATTTTGCTGCATTTGCCGAGATCACCATGCGGGACTCGAACCAGTTCCATGCCGTGTGCCTGGACACGTACCCGCCCATCTCGTACATGAACGACACCAGCCGCGCCATTGCTGGCATTGTGCACGCATTCAACTCGGCAGTTGGCCGTGTGGCTGCTGCGTACACATACGACGCTGGGCCCAATGCTGTCATCTACGCGCTGAAGGACGACATGCGCGACATTGTCGAGCTGTTTACGCACTGCTTCCCCCGCCCCGACGCAGTGCTTCCCGAGACTTTCTATGCCAACTCGTTTGCTGTGTTCGACACGCCTGACGCAGCTGGAACCAGAATCACTAATCCCAACGTTGCTCAGCTCGCCCAGACTGCTGGCAAGTTCCCTGCAGGGTCCGTGCGCCGCTTCATCCACACCGAGGTCGGCGACGGCCCGCGCGTGCTGCCAGCCTCGCAGAGCCTGCTTGACGCTGCTGGCATGCCCAAGCACGTGCGCGAGTAACTTCTGTGCCGCTCATGATTCGGTAGCTGGTGGCCTCATTTACAAATCAGCTAATAAATCTATAAAATCTACTCCAGATCAAAGACTGCCTTGAGCTTCTCATACGTGTAGAACGAGATAGCAAACATGGGCACGACCTTGACATAGCCAATCGTCAGGCCAACAAAGAATCCGCGCAGCCCGGCACTGCCCCACACATCGCGGACAATCTGAATGGCACTGGATCGTGTGGACGGGCTGTGCGCGCCCACAATCTGCATTCGCCGGCGGACCAGCTCAAATGGATACGACGCTGTCTGCGCAACCGCTCCCGAGATGCCGCCAGCGGTCAGCTCGGCCCACGCCTTTAGCTCGTGCACCTTGCGTCGACGACTGCCCTCCTGCCGCGTGCTTGCAGGCAGCACAGCAATACTGGCAAAGCGACTACGCGCCAGAGCAGTCAGGTACTCGTGTGTAAGGAATGACACGCCGCCGTAGGGCACTATGCCCATCAGCGACACTGGGAATCCGCGGAAAAAGTTGAATATGCCGAACTGGTGGGCCTTTTCCTGATATATCATCTTGGCCACTTCGCGCACGCGCTCGGCGCGCACTCCGGCCGTTGGCGTAATGTACGCCATGCGCACGCGAATCATGTCCAGTGGATAGCTGACTGACACGCTGATGACGCCGCACAGCGAGCCCGCAAGAAAGTTGCGCACATGCTGGTCATGCACATGCCTGCCCAGAATCTACCAGGTCCCAGTCAATGCAATGAACTGCCTCCACAGAGTTAGTCGCGCTATGATTATGATACATCAGATTATTCTGTGCGGTGTGCACTGGCCCACTGCGCCAAACCTACCATTTTGAGCTGCTCGTATGTCATAAACTTGATTGCAGCGTAGGGAAATATTCTGGCCAGCTGCATTGAGTGGCCTTGGAATAGGCCGCGAACGCCGTGTTCGCGATAAATCGCCGCTCCAGCCTTAAACAAGCCAAAGTGTGTTCCTGTGTACTTTGTAAATTTAGCGTTGTGCGTCTGAAACAGTATCTTTACTCGATCCAGAGGCGCAACCACGGTCTTTGCTGTGCACCCAGCAACACCGCCTACTACCAATGTTTTTGCAAGGTATTGTAATTTTTCCGTAAACGTTTTGGTCGTGTCTGCTATAGAATTGGCTGGCAGCCCAAGATCACCATTTACCACCTCGTCACCCGCAAACGCCAGTGCAGTGCTGTTCTGTCGTGCGGCTGTGTCGTAGCCTGTCTGTGCAGCTGTCTTGTAGCCTGTCCGTGCGCGCGCTGGCGGCGCGTCTAGGCCAGCCCCCACACGCTTATCGACAATCGGCATTGCCATGCAGTGTGAAAAAGAATTGCGATTCAAATCAAAAGTACAAGAATAAAGGCGAGAAAATTATGAGAAAAAAAGACTCACAGCTGGGCTGCGCGAAAGGCGTGGGAAATCATCCCGCACACACGTGATTCCGCGATCAGGATTTGCAGGCATCAAATATCTCGACCGATGCCGTTGTGTTGCGGCCCTGGTACACCGTACCGCCAGCAACCACCAGAAGGCAGCCGTCAACTGTGACAGCAGCTGCGTCATCGCGCAGTGTGTACAGCGCCGGCGTATGACGTGGATTGACAATAAACGTACCAGTGCGCGAATCGAAGATGTCAAGGGCCTTGGTCGCCTGTGTGCCAGCCAAGAACACCACGTAGTCGCCAACTGTTTGTACCAGCGGATAATCGCGTGGCACTGACAGCCTCAGCGCTTGGCTCCACTGCTGATTCTGTGCGTGAAACACATCAACACGGTCAGTCACCGTCGTCAACGGCTCGCTCGAGCCATCGCCAAACACATGGCCGCCGCCAATTACAAACATGCCGTTGGCTGCTGCACCGCCAGATCCCCAGCGCGGATACGGGAAGAGGGGCCCGGCCACCAGACTGGCCGACGCTGCTGCAAAGATTGTTGTCTGATTGGATGGCTCAAAATCATTGAAGCGCTCGCCAGGGCGGTTGTTTTGATAGCCTGCAGTGTACAGCCCAATGCCAGAAGTGCAGTCAAAGACTGGCAGCCCTAGCTGTGGATACTCACTTGTAAGAGATGTACTGTGCACTGTCAGATTGGCGTCGACATAATCAACTGCCTTGCTCAGGTATTGCAAATCACCAGAGAGTCCGCCCACAACAGCTGCCACGCTGCCTAGATCTAGCAGGCGCGGCGCTGCGCGTGGTGTGTTCAGTTGAATCTGTGACCACTGTCCCGTCTGGGTATCGTACACGTCAACCAGTGTCATGGGCTTGAACGATGCATCAAATCCACCAGCAAACAGTGCGTAGCGGTTGCCAATCGATCCAGCGCCGATCTCTGACCGGGCGACAGACAGCCGTGATACTGTCCACATCTTGGATTTGCGGTTGTATATGTCAACTACATCCGAGTACGAGCCATTCTGCAGCCTCCCTCCCGCAAACAGCGCCATATTTCCTACCGATGTGGCTGCAACTGACGACCGTGGCTCCGATAGCATTGCACCCGAAAAGACCCAGTCGTATATGTTGTCAATGACTCCAGGCGCTGCAAGGCCTGGTACTGCAAATAGCAGCACTGTCAGCACAAGCAGGCCTGCGATGTTCCCGGATAAAAGTATGAATCGCATATTGGTAGAATTGTTATTGCGTATAGAAACAAGCACTGGCTGGCCAACAGCAGCAACGCTGCTTCTTTTAAAGCTGTTGCAACTACAGGCAGTAACATATTTGCCAAAAATAGCCCTTGCGCCATACATCTTGCTGCTCTATTTTAACCCAGGCGCGTGACCTATTTTCCAAATAGATCCATATAATCGACCTTCTTGGCCTTGCTGGCACGGGTCATGGCGCTGGCTACCTTGGCTTTCTTGCGAATAGACTTGCTCTTGCTCACGCCGCCGCTACTGGTACGCACCATCGGCGATGGGCGCTCCTTGTCTGCTGCTGGTGTCAAGGCCGCCTGTGCCTTTGTGGTCTTCTTGATCTCCTTCTGCTTCTTGGTTGGGCGCTTGAACGCCTTTGCCGATTTTCCCATGATCGCGTGTGCGTGTAAAGTAGCAAAACAGGCACCTCCTGACAAAGCTAATTTAAGAAAGACAAAAAAGCGTGCAAAGATACAGCCAGAACTTTTGCTGCGCGCAAAAGCTGCGCTGGTCGCAGAGTGCCAGGCAGTCTGGCTGTGGCAGCCAACTATGGGTGGCAGGCCCGTGTCCAGACTCGCGCTATTCGGGCAGCCATTGGCTGTGTTCCGTCTGCAATGCACCCTTCGGGTTGCATCGCCGCAATGGGGCGTGCGTCAGCGTGTATGTTTGCTTCTTTGCGCCGCCTTTGGATTTTTTGTAATTTTTGTATTATTTGCATTCCTGGACTTTGCGGGTTTCCCCTCTTTCCAAGCTGGACTCGAAACCAAACTCCGCTTTCGGCTTTTCAACCTGCAGTAGTAGCCGCTGAGTCAGCGCTGTATTTTATTCTTAACACTTTCGCAACAATGGGCGGCTGTCTGTCACACGAGTATGACGAGGAGGCCCTTCGCAGCGCTGAAATTGACCGTGAGCTGTCCGAAGAGCGGAATCGTCGGGCAGGCGAAGTCAAGATCTTGCTGCTTGGAAGTGGCGAATCGGGAAAATCGACAATTGTAAAGCAAATGAAGATTATTCATCAGAATGGGTACACACGCGAGGAGCTGGCGCTGTTCCGCATGACAATATACAAAAATGTGCTGGACTCGGCGCAGGAGCTGGTTGTGGGCATGCAGCGGTGTCAGCTATTCCCAGACGACGAGCGCAACATGGCCTTTGTTAATCAAATTATGGAGCTGAACATTGAACAGAGCCTGGCCATCAACATTACGCACGAGTTTGTTGAGGGCATCGAGCGCCTGTGGAAGGACCCCGTTATTGAGAAGTTGCTGGTGCGCACTTACAAGTTCTACCTGATGGACTCGGCACCATATTTCCTCAACAACATCCGGCGAATCGGTGATCCAAAATATCTGCCCACCGAGGCCGATGTGCTACGCGCGCGGTCCAAGACCACTGGCATCATTGAGACGCGCTTTATGATGAACAACATTAGCATTCATATGTTTGATGTTGGTGGTCAGCGCTCCGAGCGCAAAAAGTGGATCCACTGCTTTGAGGGCGTAACGTCGATAATCTTTTGCGCTGCGCTGAGCGAGTACGACCAGGTGCTTCTCGAAGACTCGTCGCACAATCGCATGGATGAGAGCTTGGTCCTGTTTGACTCTATTGTCAACAGCCGCTGGTTCCTGCGCACGTCAATTATCCTGTTCCTCAACAAAAAGGATATCTTTGAAAAGAAAATCAAGGTTGTGCCTATAAGCAACTACTATCCTGAGTACACAGGCGGGCCAGAGTACAAGCACGCCCTGAACTTTGTCTTGTGGAAGTTCTCGCAGGCCAACCGAGCTGACCTCAAGATTTATCCGCACGTTACACAGGCCACCGACACCAACAACATCCGCCTTGTGTTTGCTGCTGTTCGCGAGACTCTGTTGCAAAACGCCCTAGAGGAGAGCGGTATTTTGTAACCTCATCCTGTGCCGTTGGCTACACGCCTTCCTTTCTGAGCCCATGCTACAACATATACATATAGCTGGTCTGCTAGCTCAGCGCGTCTATTTACATATACAAACATACATAATTGTGCGCCTTAATTGCGTTATCTGCCACCCTATCCCATCTACAGCGGGCGTTTTTCAGTAGTTGTTTATTCTTAATTCTGTTCTGCACTGCAGTACTCTTAAATTTCAAGTTGCAAACTATATCAGAAATCTGGAAAAATATGCTTTACCGCCGGCCACCCTTCTTCTTGCGCTTCTCACGCGCTTTGACTGCACGCAAGTCCGCCTTCATACG